>JAHWXV010012197.1:0-12486 GCA_024586415.1 Phrixothrix hirtus | reverse complement strand
TGAAGTTGTGCTCTCAGTGTTTTTGTATTCGCTGTAGTGTAAAGACGTTTGTTTCGGATTGTGCACCCCCAAGACATACCACTACGCGCCGCCGCTGGGTTTTATGTATTTTTCCTTCAATACTGTGCTATTGAAATGTTATTTATAAACCTTTATTAAGGAATTAGGTCAAATTCACTTTATACATAAAATAGTCATCATTATATTCTATTATTTATTGGTGTATGAACAAAAAATCATAATTGAAAATGAGCTTTAAATTAATTGAATGTGTATACATACAGGGTGTATAATCTGGCAACTCGCTTCCTCACCTCTAGCATACCAAATCATAAATGTTGCTTTTTCTCTCTAACACATGGGTTTGTATGACTATATCTCGCTTCATGCAAGCATGTTACCAACCCCAGCGGAAAAAGTCACTAGATTTAGTTATGAAACTAAGTTCTAGGCCTGTTGTGAATGGCCTGTTATGAACAGACTCGTTGTGAACGGCCTGGTATGAACGGATCTGTTGTGAACGGCCTGTTATGAACGGACCCGTTGCAAACGGCCTGTTGTAAACGGACCCGTTGCAAATGGCCTGTTGCGAATGGCCTGTTGTAAACGGACCCGTTGCGAACGGCCTGTTGTAAACGGCCTGTTGTGAACGGCCTGTTGCGAACGGCCTGTTGTAAACGGCCTTTTATGAACGCACCCGTTGTGAACGGCCTGTTGTAAACGGACCCGTTGGGACGGCCTGTTGTGAACGGCTCGTTGTGAACGGCTCGTTGTGAACGGCCCATTGTGAACGGCCTGTTGTGAACGGCCTGTTGCGAACGGCCTGTTGTGATCGGCCTGTTGTGATCGGCCTGTTGTGATCGGCCTGTTATGAACGGACCCGTTATGAACGGTTTTGGAGCTGTTTTGAAGAGTTCCCCACAATGTTAATTCAGCTCTGACCAGTTGTGAACAAGTCCGTTCATAACAGGCCGTTCGCAACGGGTCCATTCATAACAGGCCGTTCACAACAGGCCGTTCGCAACGAGTCCGTTCACAACAGGTCGTTCGCAACGGGTCCGTTTACAACAGGCTGTTCACAACGGGTCCGTTCGTAACAGGCCGTTCACAACAAGCCGTTCGCAGCGGGTCCGTTGATAACAAGCCGTTCGCAATGGGTCCGTTTACAACAGGCCGTTTGCAACGGGTCCGTTCATAACAGGCCGTTCACAACAGGCCTTGAATTTGGTTTTATAACTAAATCTAGTGACTTTTTCCGCTGGGGTTGGTAACATGCTTACATGAAGCGAGATAGACCCATACAAACCCATATGTTAGAGAGAGAAAGCAACATTTATGATTTAATATGCTAGAGGTGAGGAAGTGAGGTGCCAGAACCCGCCTGTTGACACTACTCATGACGCCGCAGTAAGTTTTTACAATGATAAACAAATTGTGAATGTGTTTCATCAAATGATTTATATTAGAAAGAGATAGGTTTAAAAATGGAATTCTGCCATGTTAAATATACAAAGATCGTCTAACAATTTGACATTTATTTGTAGTTATTTCTAAAGTTCAGTTTTCACGTTATTTTTGATTTTGTCTTCTTAATTGTATTATTTACTTGATGTTATACAAAATTAAGTACAATAAACAAAAATTCAGCTAAGCGATGATTTATATTAATTTGAGGTTTTTTAAATTATCTATC
This sequence comes from Phrixothrix hirtus, assembly GCA_024586415.1. NCBI lineage: Eukaryota > Metazoa > Arthropoda > Insecta > Coleoptera > Phengodidae > Phrixothrix > Phrixothrix hirtus. Next base: position 10,793 of record JAHWXV010012197.1, on the reverse strand, counting down.
AAACACCTTTTTTTTTGATAATAAACATAATTCAATTTGTCTTTAAATTTAGTTGCTTTTATAAACATTTCCATAAATTGGAAATTGATTTCTAGGTCATAATCGTTTTGAAAAAAAGCCAACGTACCTTAAAGTAAATGTTTCAAAAAATTGTCTTCCAATTGTACGTAGATATGGGGTATGTTGCATATGATTGGCTGAGTCAATAATGCGATTAAGCAATTCTCCGATAAACTAATTACTTTAAAGATAGCCCCACTAAAAAAGAAATACATAAATAAATCCAGTTATGGACCTACAATTGTTTAAAACCAACTCAGTCTTAATTGTTTTGATAATATGTTTGGCGTAACTTAATTATTAAATACAGGGTTCCTCAAAAATAAGAAGCATTACGATAACAGTAGATACATTTTGGTATCCGCGATAAGAAACGCTAAATTGCATAGTTTTCGAAATATTTACAATTAAAATTTTGCGCCCATATCTGCTTTTAATTTGGTCTACTGTATGTAATATTAAATAACTGGCCGACTGTAAGTATCTAACAACAGAATGACGCATACGATTTCACACATCTTAACTAATTATTAATGTCGTGCAACCTCCCATCAATTGACGCCATCTTAGATTATGAACGCGTTTGCATGAATTGGGGCTTGCTGGAGACTGCTCAAGTAACTTAACTTAACTTGACATGATGATTGGAGTCCCAAGATCTTTATCTCTTTACTTCTGTCGGATAAGTTCCTTTTTATACGAGGTTTTTGTCGTCGTTGCGTGTAGCTACCGACTGCCCTTAGTGGGCGGAGTGTGGTACTTCTCGCGTTCAGTTTAGTTCTGGAAGATATCAAGTACTTCTGTAATACCTTCTGCGAATGTGCCACACTCCTTGGTAGCGTCCACTAGGAGGCGGCCGGCTTTTAGGAACTTATCCATGGATAAGGTCTTCGTGTTTTCTTGGGGCTCCTCCCCCTTCACTGCAGAAGCGTATGATACGCCTCCTCTTAAGTGCTGTTCTGCAGCCCTTTCTGCAGGTCTTGTTGTAGGGAGCTCTGCTCTCTCTGGAGGTTTTAGTCTTCTGGGGCATCCCTTAAAGCTGGCGGTTTGCCCTTCGCTGCAGTTGGCACACTTTGGCGGTTGCTCGCGGCACTTTGCGCACTCGTCCGTGTGGTGGTCTTCGCCGTATTTCATGCATTTCGGTGCCACGTTGCACCGCCGTTGTGTGTGTCCGAACACTTGACACCTGTGGCACTAATTCACTACTTTTGATCTTCGGGAGGATTCTATGTTTATACCGAGTCCTAATACTGTTTTTAGGTTATATATGGGATTTCCCCCAAGTGATTTTTCTAACTCCACGTAGATTAGTGGCATTGGTATTTTCTCTGGTCCCCTGTGCATCCTTCTGGTGGATGGCACAAGGAGCCCCAGCCTGATTAGTCTTCTTTCACCTCTTCGTTGCGTATTTCGGTAGGTAGGCCGCGGGTTTTTCTTTGTTTAATAGGAAAGTGTGGAATGGTAGCCCCCGCTCCTTCAGGTACCTGGTCACTTTCCTGAAATCATCTTCTGTTGATGACTGTATTCTGATGCCAAGAGGTCTCGTTGTACCTCCAGCCAACTTTTTTTTCTTCGTAGCACTACGGGTGGTATTTGTGCTGTCCTTTGGCTGGCGAGCGTTTCTCTATCTCTTCCGCTATTGGCTTGAACCTGTTCGAGGTGGTTATTTTCGCGGCAGGCCCCGGGTTGGCCTGCCTGGTGGGTTTCCGCTTTTTCCCCTTCTGGGTGCGACTTCGGTGGTTTCCATAGATGACTCTTCATCTGACGAATATGCCATTATGTTTCCTATCTTTTTGCGTCATTCGCAGCGGTGGTAGCTTGTTTTCTCGGTTTTGCCTGAGTTTTTCCATAATTTCTTCTCGGGTTTCCATTTTAAATCACAAATGGAAGTGGAGGTTAAGCGTGGCTTGCACTATCTCGACCCACCGTTACTTACGTAATAGGGGCCTAAGACTAGTGCAAAAATTCGAGATTGTTAACTGTCACAATACACATTCACACTCTATGGCTGCTAACGCCGAACTCTGACTGCTCAAGTACGATGAACGATGAACCTCTTGGCAGGCGGTGTACCAAGTAATCAAAACTCTTTACACCTACGTTCTCAACGATTCACGACCTGTTGTTTAACTATTTGCAGCCACAGTTAGCGTATGACTCCACCCACTTTTTCAAGTGAATAAAGTCGCACTTTTCTGTGGCTCCTCCTACTCACGCAGGCTTAGAATCGCTTTGGGTCGCCCTGGGTGGTTTCGGGCGTCTTCCTCGTAGGCTCCTAACCCGGTGATGAGGGGGTTGGACTTGTCCTGAAACAAAGAATACCAATTAACGGCCTGTTTGTGAATAAACTGTTGAATTGTAGGGATGTTCAAATCTTCGTGGATTTGCGAATTTCGCATAAACCACGGGAGCTCAAGCACTTGTTTTGGATGACTTGCAACTTCCTCATGTTTGACCTAGCGGCGTATCTCCAGACGGTTGCCGCGTAGACCTTTGTCGGACCGATGATTATCTTATAGAGCCTAACCTTGTTTTCCAAGGAAAGCCTGCTTCGGGGATTCAACAAACCGTACAATGCTGCCATACCAGCTTTTGCCCGTAAAGTGCAAAAGTCGATGTTATGTCTCTACGTCATCCGAGAGTCGAATACGACACTCAGGTATCGAACCTCGTCCTCCCAAGGAATCGAAATGTCAAACATTTCGATTTCTTGTAGAAGGCGTGTGCGCCTACGCGTAAAGAATTTCGCAGTGCTCTTTTCTGCATTGACGTTGATTCTCCACATTCGGAACCAAGTTTCCAACTCGAGAACCGCCGCTTGTAGGTTGCGGAGGGCTAGGTTTGGATCTCGGGATCGGGATAAGCGCCTGTTCAAGTGTAGTGCGAGTCGGGCTTATATAGCTCTTCTCCCTAATTAGTTATTGAAATGGGCGGAGCCAACTCGTAGTACACGTCATTAAATAATCTTAAATGTATTGAAGAGATAATTACTGTTTAAAAATAAAGGTTTCATTTTCTTCCTTAAAATTTCTAGCCGTCTTTTAATTGTGCACATTTATGTATATTTGTATTTTTGAAAACGAAAACATTTTTTAAATAACTTTCACTTTCTACAATGTTTTAAGCGATGTTAAATTTTACACAAAATTTATAAACGATCTTTGTGCTAATGTAATGAAAGTTGAAATCGTGGGTGCCTAAATTGGATTTTGATAAATGTTCCAATATTATTAATATTTACAATCAATTGCGTTGCGTATAATTTAAATTTTGTGGAAATGGTCCAAGTTCAAGTTTCACACTTTGATGTAATTTGTATGCAGTAATACCTCGAGTAATACATATCTTTTATATAAATTAATGTGAGATCATTATCTATTAAAATTAAAACTTAAGTCAATTTTAGATATTTAACAAACAAATTTTTTAATAAATGCTGCACAAATAATTTATAATTGAGTTTTATAGAAAAAGGCAAATTTAGGCTATTTAAAAGAACACGTTTTATTATTTTTTATTGTCGGCCATGAATTCGATAAAGTAATAAATGTAATATATTTTTTAAACAGAAATAAAGTGATATTTATGTTTTTAATCACGTTTCATAGTAAAGCATAGCCAGGGTTGTATTCAAAAATTTATGAAAAAAATTTTTTCGAGATAAATTACAGATTTTTGTTCACTAAGGACCCGTGTACACGTGTGTGTTAAATAATGCTTCTTATATTCGAGACTTCTGTATATAGAAAATGTTGTACTCAACATGGGATCGAACCCAAAGCCTTTACCTTGCCGCTCTGTTCATTAAGCTATTCGAGTCTACAGTGAAATACAAATTGTTCCGTATAAATTGATTTAAATAGCATATATTTAATAGCGTTTCCGATTTGCTGCATTACAATAGTGCAGTGCACATCGGCCGTTTTCCTTTTACAAAAAAATACAATATTTTGCAATTTTCCTAGTTTTCATACAATTACATAAATAGAAGGCAGCTAGTATGAACCGGACTCATGCAGTGCATATAAATCAAAAACGTTATACGGTTATTTAATTTGATAACGACAGTCGGAGAAAATAGAAAAATGTTTCCAGCGATCTCCAAGGTGACCCAGAAACGACATTTATATTAATTATTATTTAACTAATTGCACGATCTATAATATTATATTAAGAAGTTTATTACAATTATATAATTATTAAATTATTTTTTCACTTTATAAGTTTAAATTATTAAATTAATTTAAATAAAAATTTCAATTAATAAAAATTGATTTATATAGGAAAAAAATGTACTTACTGCGGACTTATTCGAATGGTTCAATGAGTTGAGTGTACCCCAGCAAAGTTAAGATTCTGAGTGCAACCCCTATTGGGTACAAATGTTTCTGTATATCTAAATTAATTTAATAATTGATAACTTAATAAAGTAAAAAAATAATTTAATAGTTTGTCACAAGCGCGGCTAGCGTTACACCAGACGACGATACTGGTATCCCGCTAGCTTCTGGGAGGAGGGGGGGGGCTCCGTGAAAGATTTCACCAGCACGTCCACGATCTAAAACAATCTGGAATTACGTACGAAAGGTTTGAAGTTTGGGGGGCGGCACTGCTCCTTATTGGTCGTATAATGAATCGAACTGTCCTTCGGAACAGGGAAAAACGGCATCGCGGCCTATAAATGCATTGTCCTTGAATTGTCTCTTACCTAAGCCCTAAATATCAGTATGAATTAAGACTGCGGTTAGAGGGGGGGGGGCACCTTGACAAACACATTCCTGAATTACAAAATAACCGCATTTAACTTATTCTAAGTTTAAAATGAAAGTGCAATAGGGGAATAGCTATTTATCTATAACTAAAGAAATTGCTTATTCAGCATACACAAAAAAACAACAAAAGGACACACAGTGTTACAAGCAAACTTCTCCGACTCTTGAATGCGGCCTAATTCAAGAGTTACGGGAAAGACTAACCAATCTACTATAAAATGAACTTATTATCTAAATATTATATTCACTGTAAATAAAGGTATGCATCAATAGTTCGAACAAGAATTATGTTCTGACAGGCTCGCCTCAAAACGGGAATGGTTTAATCTGGGCTCTACAATATTCGACAGCCGGGACTATGAATTATACCGGATTCCTGCCGATACACGTTAAAATACCCAATACGCCTTTATAGGCAACCAATATTGAAGCAAAGAAGTACCTTTGTTTTGGTCGACGCGTCACAGGCCTACTCGCTTACCTAAAAGCGCCATAATCGATGGCCGTGAACCTTATATGTTCCTGCGTTTGCAGTGGACTCACACGTCCTATGAATCCTGCGAACGGAGTGGAAAAATGCAGCTAGTTCCCCCAAAACCCACTATTTGGCTTTTCAAAGACCAGGATTCCGCCACACTTACTCCCGCCGAAACCTTGCACTCGCCCCGGAAACTTCAAAAGTCACTCATACACGACCAATTTCTATTACGTACGACCTTCGCGTGTTTTAAGGCCACATCGCGGTGGTCTCACGACGAGTTATTACAAATTATTCACATTCGTAATCCACAAGAGTGAAAATCGCTTACAATTGTCATTTTATTTTCTTAATTTTTCGCCACCGAGAAAAAAACTCGTCTCTCGTTTTTGTTCCGACTGACCCTATATATTTTCGTAGTCCTAACAACCACGTATTTACCGTAAGCGTACGGCGACAAATTTAAATATTGGTGCGGGACACCAACAAAACTTGACAAGTTGTATTGTAATAAAAATGCTTAAATATAAACACCATTTCGCAATCTCAAATATATAGTGCTACGATAGAAAGTATTATTTTAAATTTTTTAATTTTGCGAGTGCATGGAGATCGTAATTTAATTAAAATAAGTTGTTGTAATATATGCAAATTTAAATCTTAGATAACTGCATTTTTCTTGTTTTATGACCAAACTAGTACGTTTAAATAATAAAAAACGTTATAGTTTAATTTTTGATTTCATAATTTATATACATATATTAATACACATTTTACACAATCTGATGATTTGAAAAAACGAACGGAAAGATATAGAAGAAAATATTGGAAAAACTTTTATAAACGGGGGTTTTAGATGATTGTCAAAAATTTTCATATCCGTTTTCTTTTTGCAAGCTCATTTCTAATTATATACTATATATAATATATTTTTTTCAGAATTTTTAACCTTATTATTGAATAATAATGAAATATAACGTAATAGTTTAGTAATAAAAACAAGAAATGTACGGTCAGCTATTATAATAACTTATTTTAATTAAAATACAATCTCTGTGTGCTTGCAAAATTAAAAAATTTAGAATAATACTTTTCGTCATAGCGCTATATATTTGAGATTGTGAAGTAGTGTTTATATTTACCTTATTAATAATAATAAAAAGCAATACATCTGATTTAGAAGTAATCTCTTATCACAATTAACGCTAAGCAACTACGCTGCCGTAATATTTGGTAATTCAAATCCGAACAAATATAAGTTCATTATGGTATGAATATTAAGGCAGTTGAAAACATCGGAATACGTTTTATCGTTAATTTTATCAGAAGTTTTTCGTCTAAAAAAATAATACGTAGAAAAGTCTTACCTGCTTGTAGTGTTTGGTTACGATCTTGTGATACACCGTGTATACAGGCTGAGTTTTTTATCTTTGGACACTTTGATATCTAAATAGCGATACATTTCACAATAAAGCGATTTAGACAATAGTTATTTGTATCACAAGGCCAGAAAGTTAGCTTTTGCAAGTACGAGTATGTTTACAGGCCGAGGCGCAGCTGATACATAAAATTTTTTGTACTGACTTTTGTATAATTTTAGTATATAAAAAAAACGATTTTTCAAAATTAACTATTTTTTAGTAGTTAATGTGTATCCATTTTAGGAATTTTAGTAATTTAAGGTTGAAACAAACAAGGTTGGCATATTTATAACCAAAAATATAACATTAATCTATAAAATCAATTTATATTAGTTATGATTTAGGAATATGGTTATTAATCGCTTAGGTATTTATAAAGTTAAAATTCAAATTATTAAACTGTGAATGTATTACATAAAATAACCTAAAAATGTACTTCTTTTGTCAAGGTGACAATATTTAGTGAGAAATATGGTGACATTTTTAGTTATATTTTTGCCGGTAAAGGTTAGTTAGTAACTTTTTTACCGGCTTAGGTCTGCAAACAATAACTTTCTGGCCACAAATGACGACCGGAAAATCGACAATTATGGGCAGAGGACAAATAAGTTGTTAGGTGTAGGGGGGCAAATAAAATGGCATCATCAACATTTATTTAACATTTAAGTTTAACTTTAATTTTTTAACTGAAAAGTTCACGTAAAAGGGCATCAAGTTTAAAAAGAATTGTTATAGCCTTTTCGAGAAAATCGCAAAAAACTTCAAAATCGCAAGAATAAAGTGACACTTTCGGCCATTCAATTTTAACTAAATTCTTGCCGTTGCATGTGCAGAAAAAGGAAACAAATATAAAATTTCATTTTTACATGATGTTTAGTTTTTCAGATATGTTGTTCATAGTTGATCCTTCACGTACTTTCGGTTACTTGATTTTCAGAAATTTATTAGAGAAACAGCTTAGTTCATATAAAACGGAATTAAATAGCTAAGAAATATATTAAGTTTAAAAAAATGTTAGAGCCGATTTCAAGAAATAAAGTGGTACTTCCGGTTAATCGCTTTTAACTAAATTCTTGATTTTGCATAGAAAGATAGTTATCAACTATTACTTTCATAGTTATTTTATTCAAAGTTAACAGTAAAAGTAATTTGCAGTTACTCGAAATATGGATCATTTTCTGAAAAAATCTGATGTGAGGCAACACACGACTTCCTCTTATCTATTTTAAATTTAATTTGGATTTATTGATGTTAATTACTTTCCTATATACCGTAATTGTAAACTCTAAAATTAATTTAAAACATAAATAATTCATCCATTTATAATTTCCTTTATTCATGCACTAAGTGTTTTATAATTTAATTTTAAGCTCTTTAAAGCAAAGATAATTTATAGATTTAAGTAAATAATGTATAAAAATCATTAAAATATTAATTTATTTTTATTTTGGGGACTATAATTGGAACGTTACCCATCCAAGTTACTGGCCAGACAAAACTTTGCTTAACTCTAAAGGTTTTTCTCAATAACCCACTTCAACAAATATTCTAAGAGAAACTAATTAATTCATGTAATATAGCATTATAGGCGCAAGAAATGTGGCAAGTTTAAAAAAAATCGTTGGGGCCGTTTTCGAGAAAATTGCAAAAAACCTAAAAATCACAAGAATAAAGTGGCACTTCAAGTCATTCGATTTTAACGAAATTCTTACTAAGAGATGCTAAGGTGGTAATAAACTTATATATAAAATTTCAGTTTTCTACGACGTTTGGTTTTTGAGATATAGTGACCGCATAAGTACACGCATGCGCACACGCGCAAACTCGCACGCGGGCGCACACGCCAGCGCGCACACACGCGCGCACATATATGTACGTACACACGCACAGACCTATTTCTAAAAACATGTTTTTCGGATACAGAAGACCTGAAAACGTGTATTTCCGCTAAAAACTGGACATCGTAAATTTTGACCGAAAACATGGCTTTGTACTATATTTCATATATGTAAGAGAAAGTAAAAACCGCCTAGATTATATGAATGGGTATTAAATGGCTAAGAAATATAGTAAATTACAAAAATCGTTAAAGCCTATTTCGAGTAAAAAGTAAAAAATGACAAAAGTAAAATAACACTTCCGGTTATCCAATTCTGGTCAAATTATTGTGGTTACATGCTCGATGGAATACAAACTTAAATATAAAATTTTATTTATTTATTTATGATTTTTGGTTTATTCTGTTTATAAATACAGACCAATTTCTAAAAACACGATTTTCCACTAAAATTTTGTCATCAATAAGTTTGTACGAAAACAATATTTTCATATATGGTGGGAGAAAGTAATAACACGACTAAAGTTTTGAAATAAAAATAATTGGCGATACTGGTATAATTGAACGTGTTAGTTATTAAACCCAGCATACATACCGGGCGATTCAAAAGGTGTGGACATAACTCGAGGAGCTCATTCATTAGGCATTTCATTTGAAGTAAAAAATTATAATATACTCCTATCCGATTCCTAAGGGTTACTGAGATAATGAAGAAAAACTGTTTATTTGGTAAACGACATCTTAAAAAATAACTAGCTAACAGGAAATAATAAAAAACAAATAAAAATCACAATAATTGTTCAAAGTGGCTGCCGTTAAGTTATATACATGCGTCATAACGATGAACAAGTGAAGTATGTCTACTGCGCAATTGCTCGGGCCGTTGACCAATTTCTGTAGCAGCTTGATGAAGTCGATTAATTAAATGTTCTTGACTTTCGTTTGCAATAAAGTAGACTTTTTCTTTCAGACCCCATAGAGGAAAGTCTAGAGGGCTCAGGTCTGGTGAACGAGCTGACCATTGAACTGGACCTCTGCAGCTGCATTCACGATTAGTATACTCCATTATTTAAACTACTATTGATAATAATAATCACTAGTACACTAAACTGACACAAATTGTGAAGATAAGACAACAATTGTTTGACAGAATGTGTTCGTTATTATTTTTCATGGCAACTAGATGTAATCTGCAGTTATAAATAAACAGTTGTCCTCATTATCTCAGTAACCGTTGGGAATCGGATATGGGTATATTATAATTTTTTACTCCAAATTACCTGCCTAATGAGCCGATAAAGTATTGTCCACACCTTTTGAATCACCCTGTATAATAGCAGGATACCATAACAAGTTTACTAAAGGGCATGATTCAACTACAGCTAACATAAGACCTATTCACGCATACAATGTTACTGAAATCCTAGATAACCACATCGTGATATCCCCTTGTAAGATATGAACAGCGATGCCTCAAAATAATAGCAAAAAATATAGCTATAATATTGAGTTACCACAAAAATTAACTAAAATTAGTCAAAGTTCATTGCCTCGCTTTGCAAAGTTAAAATTGCTTAATAGAGATTTTTAATCTTTGTGTTTAAGGAATTTTTACGTAAACGAATGAAGTAAATACACAAAACATGTCTCAATATTTTTTATTTTAATCCATTGCATCATACGGAGGAATATTTTGTATTATATCTATGTACAAATATTTCATGAAATATGTATATTTCGGTATTTTGTGAATGATAAAAAGTGAAGGAACAAGTACATAAGAATCGATGTTGATTATCGCTATGGTGCTCTGTAATAAAGAAAAACAAAAACAACAAAATTTTAACTATGCAAGCATAAAAAAGATTTCAAAGAAATTGTTACATACATCCTCCATATTTATGTTAAAAATAACGATAGCAATGCATACTAATGGTACAGTATTTGAAGTGGACAATGTATAAAGCGATTTGGCAGTGATAGAAATTATATGTTTCTTTTCTTCTTTTTCTCAAGAAAATTACCCAACGCTTGCAAGCATAGTATACTTTTTCATTTTTCTAAGGGGTTTCTAGTTTTTTAAAATTTTTTTCAATAATATCTTCTGCTAATTTTTATTTAAAGATATGTTGTTTGGTGGTCGCGACTTTTATTGATGTTTTATCAATTAATTTTTGGTTAGTCGAGCGGTACTATTTATTTAAATTCAATTTACGGGGTCAACG
>JAHWXV010012192.1:0-14530 GCA_024586415.1 Phrixothrix hirtus | reverse complement strand
TTTCGTGTAAGAAGTTGAAAACTATATACACCGACCGCGTCATTTTAATACAAAAGCTTCTTCATTTAGCATCACCGAACCTGATTTATTCTGAGTAAACAATACAGTCACTAGGACCACTAGCAACCCCCGATTCACCGTTCTGGACCTACCCACCACGGCAAGCTGCCCCAGCTGCTAAAATATAAATTAGTTTTATTTAATTTGCGGATCAACGATACTTTGAAACGTTACAGTAGTTAAAGCTGGGAAAAGACTCAAATATTATTGCATCAAATGGAAAATTAGACTAAGTTTCCAGAAAATATAGGTAATTCATTTTACCAAAAGAAAAAGCAAACCAGCCACTTTAAACAAACACAAATTTTCTGGACACTAATTTTAAATGTATACAACACGTTAAAGGAAAAGCTGATATAGTCAAAAATCTGTATTTAGAACCTACAACACATAGAGTCCAAAAGCAGATTAAGATTAGCAATTAATAACTAAATCCCGGCTTTAACTTACGGAGAAGAAGTGTAGATTCAAGGATCCTCAGAAATCAAAAGCACCATAATAACGGCGCATAATAACTTCCAGTTTACTTAAGGACCTAAGGACCACTGGCCTAATTTTACAAGCGGAAAAGCGTCGAATAAGAGTGCTAGTATCTACGTAAGAATGGAACAAAAAATTATAACCTCAAACACCATCTTTGACGACAAATATTTCATTTCCTTCCCACGTTACGAAGAGAAAGCTAGAATGCCCCCTAATATAGCGTAAAGGAGGAAGTTAAAATAAAAAAAAGTTTTCGGAATGAGCTGAGCCGAACGGTTAAGTCGTTATAAAAAGATATAGCGAAATTATTCTTATACGACCACGAATAAATATTATAAATCCCTAATTGCAATATTAATTAATTTCAAAAATTTACGAAATGTAAGCCTCTGCATTGCATATTTAACAGTCTATTGCATATATTTATTTTAATTTTATTTAATTGATTTGTAGAACACACAACAGCAAACTACCTCCTTCGCTAATGCAGTTAACTGAATCTGTATCATAGGCAAAAGAAAAATCGTGTGAGGTGAACAACATCTCAAATTTTCACTACTTTCAGCAAAATCAATCTAATTTTGAATCTTTTACATAATTTATATTTAAAAAAAAACTCAGTATCCGAGTTGTTTTTTAAACAATTTTGTTTCATTTTGTTATTGTGCATTCTTTACAAAAATATCTAATAGGATAATGCTATTATTAAAATTTATTATAAATAGAAGATCGCGGGTTTAAGGTATTATAAAACACATTTCGCTAATAATAACTTTATTGTAAAAGTTCATCTAAATATCTGTAATAATTTTTTCGAAATATTTCTATACTTGATTCAATTTACTTTAAAATGGAAGAAATACAAAGCTATGGTTTTGGGTACTTATCTTATCAAACAAAGCCGCATTATAAAAGCATCGTTTTAAGATCTTTTTTACTTAATTAAATCGTGGGATATGAACACATGACTATGTAAATTATATTCCGATTGAGCTTATCATTATTTGTGACATCATTTCCAAAAAACTGAAGTAAATGTTAATCGTTAATCTCTGTTCATTGATCTCCAAACTGCCATTTGCCATTTTAATGTAATTATTTAAATAAATTGAGGTTAATTCAAAAACCACTATTCCATAATAAATTCTAACAGTAAAATTTTTAAAATATCCTGCTATTATGGCTTAATCCAAATGCTATTCTCACATCAATTAAATTAATTTTATCCACCAGTGAAGTTTAAAGTAATTAAATTTGAGAAAAATTATAATTACATTAAAGATGTAATGAATATAAAAGTAAATTCGTAATTCTAAAATTCGCGAGAAATGCGTTGATAAAATTAAATATTTAAATATAACTGATTCGTGGAGATATTTATAATATAGCCCAGGATGCTATAAAATTAATAGCTATTTCAGCTGCTCTTGAATACCAACAAATTAACACACGAATTAAGGTAATAATATTTATTCTAAAATTAAATTATCGAAGTTGTCATTCAGGTAAGTCTAATCACGGGATTTCAAAGTACATCTAACCAAAATATCCGAACTACCGTTTTATATTTAATAAATGGAGCAACGATTGTCAAAACTTATTAACTGAAAGAAAGCAAAAGTGCAATAGCATAAAAATGATGTTAGAGAACACTGTACTTAATTCGTACAAGGCTGTCCTTAAATTATAATAAAAAAAGATACAACACATTGCGATTCTGAGTGTTCCAAAATAGACCGCAGCGCCTAAAGTAAAACTATACGGCATTCCCTCCGGGACTGACGGTCTCGACGGATCACAAAAGTTGCATAGTGTTTAATAAATTTCGTTCCTAAAGGTTGAACACCTTTAAAAATGAGTGGTCCATTTAAAAGAAGAGCTTCTCTTAAGAAGCCCGTGTCTTTGGGTTTAGTGAAATCGGCGGCTACAAGAAGAAGATCTTCGGTTACTGCTCTCGCGCCGATTCCTCAAGTTCAACAGGATGTTCCATGGGATCTTCTGGAACGATGTTTAATGCCCGTCCTTTTTTGCCAAGGAGCTGCTGTTGTCGTTAGTTACGCTTTAAGTATTTTACGAATATGGCAAGTCACAGCGTTTACACTTTTTATATGGTTTACGATAGTAATGCTGGGGGTTGTACTGTTTTATCACAATTTAAAGGTAATTTGTTCATTACATTATTTTTAACACTTAAAATATCACTAACAACTTCTAAAATATTTTTAATTTTATAGGTCTTTAGATATCTCAAATCGTAAAATAAGATATTAACCCTAAGTTAAGCAATTTATATAAAATTTTCGCGTAATTATTGCATTTATACATATTTATGCTTATTTTAGGAAATACACATTTATTGCAACCTTTCGTCGTTAACGTGATTAATATATCATTCCCATTCGCAGATATTTTAAGCTCTTGACCCGGATTCGAGTGTCCTAAAATATTGTCTGGATTAAGAAATGTGGTAGTTTTGCAAAATTGTCACATGGTAGTCTTCATAATAATTTATGACATGATATTCGACTACGCTAATCTGCCAATATTCACATTAGTCATAGGATCAAAGGATAACGCACTTAGAATTAGAACGAATTAGAAGATTAACACTAAAAATATCATTTAATTATTATTTTCAATAAACTGACTTGAATACTAAACTTTAAATAGGTTTAATTTGTCAAAACGAAAAATGTGTTAAATAAGGTAAAATATTCAGGTACAATATCTGCTCTGAATTTTCAAATTTATTTTTATATCTCTATCTTTAACATGTAAGAACTGTCATATCTATGTTACAGTCTATTTTTAACAATGTTGGCCTATCCAAAAATTTTTAACAAGTTGCAGTTGCCATTTTCATAACGTTATGACTATATACTTTATTAAATTGTTTAATGCTATTTTAAAAACAAACTCTCTTTTCTGTTCCTCATTTTTTCCAAAAGAATTAATCAATTTTAGTAGCTCCATGCTTACTATATCATTACAAAGATTGCCTCGTAAATTTTACGTTCTGGTATTAAAACAAACAATGCATGGCTTTTGCGCTACAGCGACATACAAATATAAATGTGCATTATTACGAATAAAACTGTGTACCTACGCGATGTGATCCAAAAGGTTGATAGATTTTAATACCCTTTAATGGCCCAAATTTTCATTCATCTTCAGGTACGCGCAAAAACTATTCGATTTCTCGTAGACCGCTGACAATACGCAATTTAATTTTTATAAACAAACTTACTTTCACATTTCACCGTCTTTATGGATAATAAAATGTTAAACTACTTTAAGTCATGAAAATCGTAAAATTTTAAAAGCGTGCAGTTTTAATGTTGTTTTACTTAGAAAAGTAAAGCAACTCGTAAATAAACTTAAAATATTAATCTTTAATGCGCCAATCTATAAATAAATAGTTTACCTAGAGTTGTGATTTTTAAAATGGGTAAATTAAAAGTAACCTGGTGTGGGACACACGACTTTCTCTTGTATATTTTAAACTGACATTAGTTAAAAAACTAATATGTAGTATATCCACCTAAAATTAAATTTTAAACTAATTTATGGAATTGGTACAACTGAGTCCTTGATAACGCAATGGTCCAATTTTATTAATTAACCACACATTTTTTGTAGAATTTGGATAATATCATAAGATGTTTCACTTTACACAAAATTTTCAAATTAGATTTCTATATTTTAATTATTAGGAGGCACTAACTAAACAATTTAAAAATGCTTGTATAAAATGAAACATATTCTAAAATTGCTTGCTTATGTCAATTTTGATTCTTTTAAAGACAACTAATTCGAAGTTTCAAATGTGAAATCATTTTGAATTAGTTGATAATAGTATTCCTTATACGAGGGCCATGCTATAATAATTAGGTTTCTCGCAATCTAACCTACACCCTACTAGGATAATATGCAAACAAGCATAGCAAACGCTTTAGTCAGTTCTGTGCAAACTTTGAGTTACCGTCATTGCGTTAAAAATTTTAATTTACGCGATGGAACCCGATAGGCGCAATTTTAAAACAACGATATACTACGATTACACAAAAAGTTTAAAACAAGAGGAATGCCTATAAGCCCTCGCGGATCACAATATTCAATTGTGAATGCTCATTTCAAAGGAGGGCGGTAATCATTAAAAAATGGCCCCCCAGACCGGCGACCGCAAAGTGCAGTTACCGCAAAAATATGACTACTGTAAAAAATGCAATTAAAGAAAATCAACGAATAACAGATTCTGAAATAAAGACAAGCTTAGGCATTGGATCGGCACCAACACAAATAATATCACACGACTGCCTTGGTCTTGTCAAGCACTGTTCACCTTAGGTACCACATTTGCTTATGGAAGATCAAAAAAAGCAAGGGTGGTTTGGTACAAATTTATTTTTGGAAACTTTGCAGACTAAAACTGCCTTTGACATTCTCTAAGGTGACGAATCGTAGGTATACCACTACGATCCCTAAACTAAACAACAGTGTTGACTGTGTGGTGTTTTGAAAATGAAGAACCACCCACAAAAGTCCGTAGAACTCGAAGTGTCAGCAAGAAAATGGTTGCCTCTTCCTTTTCAAAAAGCAGCCATGTTGAAGCGGTTGCGTTAGAGGAATTCAAAACAGTTGCTTGTTACCAATAATGGAAATGCTATCGTTTGTGCCCCTCAAGTACTTATTGCATGGACTAAAAAAGCGACCATATGGCATCACGATAACGTGTCATCCAACACCGCGGGTAGAACAACTGAGGTTTTCGCCGCCTCAAAAGTTAAAATTTTTCCCACAGTTACGTGGACATCAGTTTTCCTCAAATAAAGAAGCAATTGAGGTTTATCAGGATTAGATAATACAAATACCAAAAGAAGAGCTGTCTAAGACTTTTCATAAGTGGTTTATCTACAAGAAGATGGGGGAGGGGTTTAGTTCGAAAAATAAAATAGAAAGTAATTTTAACAACCTACTAGTTTCCAAGTATCCCGATATTTACAGCATGATCCTCGTAATATGTTGACGGTTATTGTTAAATTACAATATATTTGGATAAAATATACTTGAAGTTTATAAAAATAAATATCTTAATACAAAGTGGTTGGGGTTAAGCTCGGTATATCAGAGGATAGTCTGCTGCCGATTTCGTCTTGGTAGACTCATCAGCCAGGCGCAACCTTTACGATATACCAAACAAAGATCCAGTCAATATATACACCCACTGTACTCATTTAACTTACAGTATATACTGCCTGGTCAGTCTCAACAAGACTGTTCTCTGATATATCAAACTTAGCTGCAGTCACTTTGTATTAAGAAATTCATTTTTATAAATTTTCTTAAAAGTTTTGGAGACCTAATCTATTTTGTTTACTATTTATTTAATTGGATTTGTTTTCATGTTTAAAACTAAGATATAGATTAAACCACCCAGAGATGTATTAAAAAATAAGCATTTATAATAAATGAAATAATTTGGAGATGCTAAAACTAATAATGATAGATTTAATAATGGGTCACAAAGAAAGGAATATATAGTCAAGATAAGGCATTATCAAATTCTCAAGGCTCGAATTTATGAAATATGAGGTTTTAAGCTCAATTAACGCTGGAAAACTAAATATAACAAAATAAAATAATAAAACATCATAAAGTTAAACAATAACAAGGGCGAAGAAAACATTAGCATTTAAATTTGTAAATTGCATAATAAACAGTACTATGAAAATAAGTTATTAATAATCATTAAAGAGATCGCAAGTTAGATTATATGCTAAACTGCAAAAAACACTAAGAAATTTAAAATGAAACACCGATAATTAATAAGAGAACAAAAGAATGCTATTGGTGCCAAAATCATAATTTATATGCAAAATTTAGAACCTTATTCAATAATTTAAAACTATAACTTAATAGACAGACAAGTATTTTTTGCAAAAGTGGATAACAACAAAAAAGACTTTAAGATGGGCATACCTTAACTACAAATTTCCAACTGCTTCCAAATCCTTGGTGCAAAGTATCCCTGATTACCGAGGTTGCTTTGCACTTCCAGCTTAAATCAACTATTGCAAAGAATCACAATAGGATGTTTAAGTATGCATTCAAAAAATACGAGGGTATATCAAATAATTCCCGGAAAACTTGCTACTTACTACTTATTCCGAAATTATTTTTCTACACAGGTACAACCAAATGCATCATACTTCTCCATACGGTGTCGCTATCCCTGTAGTCCCCCTTCATAAAACACTATGATTTGAACCATTGTAATACGGCATGCTTTGCATCAGAAATTGATTCCCAACAAACACCTTTCAAATAACTTTTTAATTTGGGAAATAAAAGCAATCAGATGGGGCTAGATCAGGGCTGTATGGAGCATGTGGAAGTCATTCCCAACGGTATTCCCTTAAAATGGCCCTTGAAACGGATGTTGAATGCGCTGTCACGCGTTGTCATGATGAAAATGAACACGATTACGGAACTTTCCGGGTCGTTTTTTCATAAGCTCTCCGTGCAGTTTTCGGTGCCAGTTCTCTTGCCTTCTAAGAACTCATGCAAAATTATACCATCGCTATCCTAAAACACAATTGCTGAAACCTTTTTAACGGATCTGTCAGCATGAAATTTAGTTGGTGCACTCGATCCTCTTGGCAACCACTGCTTTGATTGCATTTTACCTTCTTGGTCGTACTGGTATACTCACGTCTCATCATCACGAAAAATAAAGTTGGGATTTGCAACATGGGGTTTCAGAATGTTGGATGTATTTTCCATTCTTGCTGCCAAATATTTCGGACGCAACGCTTTTGGTACCCAACGAGCAGAAGGTTTACTCATTTCTAAATGGTCAGTCACAAATGATTGAACTGAACCATAAGAAATTTCTAACTGTATGCCCATTACATGCAGTAACACACCGCAATCTACTTCAATAATTTCTTAATAAAATACAGCTACATTTGTCTGCGTAATCGAGGATGAAGGCTTTTCACTGCGTCCATCATCTTTAAGCTACTCGCAATCGTTCTCAAAAGGTTTTAGCTATTCGTAAACGGTGGTTTTCTTCAACGCATTTGCCCTGTAAACTTTTTCCAAGTTTTGAATAATGTCTATTGATTTCCACTCAAGTTTTGTTAAAATCTGCCATACTCGTAAAACGAGGATACAGAAACAATTTTGTTAACAATGTTGTTTGTGAAAAACCGTATGACTCTTACAATACTAATATAGTAGACACTTATCCGTTCCAGAGTTTGTAGATTTTATTTTGCCTGCATATCCAGTAGCGTGATAAAAAAATCGTTTCGGGAATTTCTTGATATATCCTCGTATGTATATTAAACCTCATTGTGTTTTTATCGTATAATAATAAATAATTCTAGATGAAAGGACAACAAATGTACGAAATTAATTATATATTTATTAAAATAATGCAAAATTATTAAAATAAGTAGGTAAGTATATTCAAAAATAAAACTAAAACAAGACAGAACACATTTTTTAAATACGTAAAATTTTAGGCTCTTACACTTTGAAAATTTTGTTATGTTCAAGAACATCTGCCCATTCGTATGACGTTTTATGTTTGTGTTGGGGAGACTTCATGGAGTACATTTGAACTTCGCTACTGTCAAACCTAATCTGGAAAATATTCACCTTCACATGTGAAAATAACAAATTCGCTAACTTCTTTCTTCACAGGTTGTAGTGACAGATTGTTCTTGTTTGTGTCTCCAGTCTCAACTTGCTCAATATCATCTTCGACATCTGATTTACTTGGTGCTTTTGGTTTATTTTTAATGTGCACGCCGTATTTTGAACAACAAATTCGTAAAAATCAAATTTACGCGGAATAATTTTACCTGCCGCATCTATGAATGCTATGGAAAGATATGGCATCATTTCCTTTGTTTGCGAAAGATTCTTTAAAACATGATCCTCAAAATCTGTGTTAGGAGAATTTGTACCTGGTATTATTCGTTCTAACAGTAAATCACACGAAAGAAATTAGTGCTAAAGTTTTCAGCTAATACAACTTTGAACAATTTTGCTCCTGTGACACCAGAATTCTTTACACCTGCAGCACTCTTACGGTACTTCCTCGGTATAGATCTGCATGTAACCTTCCTTGGACGAAAGAAGACAACAGCAAGGAGTTGCATTAAATGGGTACTGCTTGGAGGAAGCAACACAAAATAGTCATTTTCTTTGCATACTTTCAACACGTCTGGTGTTATATGGGACCAAAGAATATCTCCTATTAAAACCGTTTTACCTTTTTTTTTAAACATTGGAAGCATCACATTGAAAAATAGTGTTGAAAATATTTCAACATTAAACCAGCCTGAAATTGAAGATGCAAGCTTAACACTTTTCGGAACACCTTTGTCTAAGTTTTACCCAGATATTTGGCACGATATATTACAAAAAGTGCTAGCTCATCTGTAACATTTACACACGCCATCTAATTTATTGCCAGGATCATCGGTTAAGTTATTAGACACATACATGCCACCTCTTCATTAATAGCGGCTCAGCTTCTTTTTACATTTGCCGCAAAACGAACAGTTACTCCTTTATGGCGATCTAAAACATTTCATATCCAGGTGTATTATTAAGCAAATTGTTTAATCATCGACCCTCCCCTTATAAATAAATTTTCCTTCATGATTTGTGGGAAATCCGTTTCATCTAAAGGGATCCATAGTCATTCATAGTATGAATGCATTTAAGATGTAAAAAGTATTGCTTTAGCTACTTTATTTGAATGCTGGCCTGTAAGCTTTAACAGTTAATGGACTAATAGAGTCATAATGTGCTGCTGCAGTACAAATGATACAATTGACAGCTCTAGTATCTTGCAAACAGACTTGCAAAGCTTCCTTTGAATAATTTAGATAGATTCGACAACCAATGTCTCTTTTATAAAACAATTTGGACACGCATTTTTGTCAAAACCGTTTAGCTTAAACATGTTCTTCTTAATTACAGCAAAAGTTGTATTTTGGAAATGTAGGTGTTACTTTGCATCACTCTCATTATGTTGCAAACTAACTGTTGTCATAACCTCTAAAAGAACTATGTTAGTTATTATTGTTTAGAAACAGTTCACAATAATCAATTAGCCTCACATTTATTACAAATACGCATTCACTAATAATTTTAGAACAATTTAAGGATACCGTACTTTTCTTTTTTAGTAGAACTGTAGAAGTACGCACAGACAGCGCCTAGAAAGTTCGAATAACTTGGTCACAATTAAAGACGTTAATACGTGACTAATTTAATACGTCAGATACACCTGCAAGAGATGGCGACACCACAAGTCAATATTATTTTGTTAAAATTCATTCATCTATATAACGTCATATCAATTTTTTAGAACATCTGCCGATTGCTTTGTGTTTGACAGTCATTTAAAGTAAACAACTTGTATTAATTTCACCAGAATAGACTGAAGTGATTTTCGTGTACTCGTTAAACATTATTTTCTGCGTGGGAAAATAATAATAGAAAAAAAGCAAAAGCTTGAACGATATTATCTCTACTCTATTTCATCAATTAAAATGATTCACGATTTTCGCTGTAGTCATACGACTGTTCGTGATGCTGGACAGTCTGACGGGGCAAGATGCCCCTACACCAAAAATAATAACAAAAGTGCAAGTATTGGCAGATTGACGAGAAAAGGTGCATGAGATTGTTGAGGCTTTAAAATTGTCGATTGGTACCGTGGTTTCAATTTTACATGATCTGATATGAAAAATCTTTCTGCAAGATGGGTGCATGCTCGTTTGTTAAAAGTGTACAAAAACCGTAGTCGTTCAACGTTTTTTGGAATATTGCTTGAAATTGCATTTCTGCGTAGATTTATTACTGATGATAAGACTTGGATCTACCACTATCCTTGGGAAACTAAAAATCAATCGAAACAATGGGTAGAAGCTGGTTCACGTGCACCGAAGAAAGCAGCTAGTAAAGTCATGGTGACTATTATTTGGGATGCTTGCGGAATAATTTTCATTAACTACCTTCAAAGAGATAGACCAATAATAGGAGAAAGGACTAATGTCCTCGTTGTTAGACCAGTGCAATGAAAAAGCCAAAGAGAATTGGTCAAATTTGGCAAAAAGCAAATTTTGTTTCACCACGATAATACACTGGGCACATTCTTCACCTATTGCAACGGCAAAAATACATATTGACCTGACTATTTCTTATTGCCAAACATAGAAACTTGGCTTGATAGTAAGAAATTTTCGTCCAATGAAGAAGTGATCGCCGAAGTAAACGCGTATTTTGCGCTTTGATAAAACTTATCAGTCTGAAGGCATTAAATGTCTTGAATATCATTAAAAGAATAAAATGTTTTTACACCAAAAAATAACTGCTTATTGAACTACCATGATACAAGTCCCTTCTAGTAGAATCACATAAATTAGCTTCATATGTGTTCAAATTTTGATCAACAGATATTTGAAAATAGTTTTAGGCAACATGATGCAAAATAATCCCTTAAGAAGTAAAGTAGCTCTCTTTTGCGGTACCTACTCCAAACAATAAAAACACAATAATTATTCAAAATCACAAATATTTGTTGTTTAGTTTGTAATTCTCAATTAAAAAATTACACAAAATGTATACCTTATCTGTTGAAAATAGTTGTTAAATAGAATAATAAATTAACGATTCTTCTACTTACTCAAACACAATGGAAAGTGTTCTTGTGGCGGAAAAATCGTGGATTTGGTATTGCAAAATTATACGCCTGGAAAAAAGCTTAAATAATAATTATAGTATGTAAGTCACTGTCTTTGAATTAAAAAAGGAAGATGCCATATCACCATTTATTCATAAAAAAAAATTGATTTATAAACTGTGACTAGATCAATTTCGTGAAAGATATTTTCAGTAGTGATTAAAATCTCTAATAAATATTTCTTTGAACTTATCATGTTACGCATTATTTTTAAAACTATTAATTTTAAATATAAATTTTTGCAATAAGAAATTAGTTTGTTTAACTGTTTAAATATCCAGTAAAACATGTAAAACTGAACAACTCCTGTTCAAGTTGAACGGCTTTTGCCAGAACCGTTTATTTAGCTTTAGTTTACATTGAAAGTAACCTGAATGCCTCAGTACATTGTACATTGAACAGGTAATACAGGATCGACCTACATAAAATCTGATTACTTGCACTGTTTATCTTTGAACATCTATTTTTGTACCTGTCCTTTAAACAAGACAAATGTGTTTAGTAAAAGGGTAAGAAGGTTGTCATAACAACAATAAAATACTACCATCTGATCATGTTTACAAATTCAAATTGTTTGTTGTTATTTTTTAGCCTAGTAAATTTTTACTTATTATGAAAAATATTATTTGTGTATCTTAAAGTAAAACGCTTATGTTATATTAGAATTATAATAACTATTAAAGAACAGGAATTCTTTGTAAAGAAAACTATATATTAATGCCCTGGCGCTTCGATTAATTCTCTGTATGTTGGAAACGGATTCAACTGGAATCGCAAGAGTTCAAGATAACGAGGTTTTACTGTATTCGGATTTAAAAATAATAGTTTTTATCAGAACGTGTAACATAACAGGTTCTAAGAAATATATTATTAGAGATTCTAATCACTGCCGAAAATGCTTTTGGGCGAAACTAGTCTAGTCACTACACACTTCTGCATTTCTTCTACTGTTGTTGCGTAAATTTGAACTTTGAAAACATATACCAATTAAAAGTAGGTGACGTAATAACAAGTATAGAATCAAAACGAAACAGTTACTTAAACTGAAGCAGACTTTTTAACACAGTTTTTACAAGCGTTTTTTATATAAATAAACATGTGCTATTTTTAAATAGCACTAATGATTCTCATTGAAAGTCTGAAATGCAAATATCAAATAATACCATATTAAGCCATGAGATATAAGGTTAATGCCTCTCTCTGCAAATGATATTTAGCAGATCTTCCAATCATGATTATTTTATTGAAAATAGCAAAATCGGATGACAACTTACTTCTGTTATTTAGAAAACGTAGTAAAATATTAAGCTGCTATATTTGAAAATAGAGTAATAGATCTTATAAAGTGAATAAGAGAAATGTATATAAATTGAACTAGTTGTATGTTGTAGAACAAGATAAATATTGAAAATATTAATTATTAATTATTAATATATTCAATATTTGTCTTTTCCCATCACATATAGGTAGTTTATATTCAATTTGTGCATATTTCTCTTATTCGCTTTATAACATGTATTAACCATTATGTTAATTTGGAGTATTTAGACGCTGATCTTAGTTGTAAATCCTAAAGAGATGACGGTTCCCTTGATCATGTACGTATAAGAAGGGGTTTGACTTATACCGTGAAGCTAGCTTGTGATACAAGGATATGGTACTAAAAACAAATCGGCTAAGCGAATTTTGCTATGCTCTGATATTTTCATAAAATAGTAATATTTTCGATATAATAAAAATGTCAATTTAAATATAACGAATTAATTAATTATAAGTTATGTTGTTATTTAATCTTAGCAAAAGTGAACAATATCAATGAGTTTAGTAGTAGCAACGCAGTGATTATAGTGCGTAGACTTCAGATGACGTAATGCGTTTATCCATTTTCTAATACAATGCGGCGCAATGTAGACTGAAAATTTTATTTTGTATATAACATAATTAGTCTTTTTTAGAGTTGTCAGGCACTAATAATGAAAAATCATATCAGGTAGATAATTGCCCCTCTTACTCGCAGAGATGTACTCCTCTGACTTCTTTCTTCATGACATTCGTGAGCGTTTCCAGATATATTGAAGCTATTTGTTGTCGGATGTTTTCTCCTTTTGAGGATGTATTATTTGGGACTTGTTTCGCAAGACTATATTTTTGAGATAACTCTAAAAGAAAAAGTCTGGGGCGGTCAAGCGATCTCATGTTACCGTTTTTAGTAACATGATGCACCGACAAATTGATTGTGACTCGAACTATGTGAGTTGTGATGTCATCATGCTGGAATCTAATCGTGATTTCTTCCAGTGACTGCCAAAAATAATTTCTAGCGTTATTCTATAGCGCTTGTTATTTACTGTCTGAGCACTAACGTCTTTACTATCAAAGAAATAAAATCCAAAGATGCGACTTTGCGACAATTCGACAATTATTCTGAGAATGACACTCAGATGGAAATATGCTTCGTAACTCATTAAATTTCCCAAAAAATTGTCATCATTTTCTGTTATATTTTAAACATCCCGGACAAAATCTAAACGCATTAGCTTGTTCTTAAAATATAAGTCTTGAACTAACTAAATTTTGTATGAAAACAGCTACAAGTCGTGTTTCAAAGTTCATTGTAGCGAGCAAGGAGGGATGTGCAATTGAACAGAACATTTTCTAGTTTTGTTTCTGGTTGATCGACTACGCTTCCCGTACGCATTCAATATTAACTCGTGATCTAAAATATATCCCTAACAATTTCCCTCTTTTCAAAATTTCGAACTGCGGTATAAACTTTGTCTCTGCTGAGTGCATCGCGAACACTAAAACATTGTCGCTTGGGTCGTTGAGTAAGAACCATAGACCAATTGTTTTGCAAAAGAACTGTTATGATTTTGGTGCATTTCGCAATGGTATATATGTATATACTCAGTGACGTAGAAATTGCAAGACCAAGAAGGAATAGGAATTTCTTAATCAAAGTTGGTAGATCTGTTTGGCTGACATTAAGTAATAATTGATTAACATTTGAGATCAAGTGGTAATGTGATAACGTCACATTTGACAGTTATAATTTTTTACTAACTTTTTCGGTCTGTTTTTCGTACGATTTGTTGTTCTTTTTCATTATTAATTAACATTATTTTGAATATAGGTTATAAATAAAAAAGTCCAAATTTCTCAAATAAATTTCTTTTTAATTACGACCGGTTTCGTAGATTAAATTCTACATCATCAGGT
>JAHWXV010012178.1:0-17666 GCA_024586415.1 Phrixothrix hirtus | reverse complement strand
CTACTTTACATTTGTGCAAAATTTCACAACTTTATCATTAGAAATAAAAAAGTTATCGATTTTTGATCCGAAACAGACCTCGATTTTCCATAGTGCGTTCTAGGCAACAGATATAATCAAGCATCCCATTTTTTTGTTTGTTTTAATATTATTTAGGAGAATGGAATAAATCAAAATTTAATAAAGTTACTTGTAGTGTTCCATCTCGAATCTGATAAAATTTGTGCGTGCATTTCTAACTTGGCTGCTTAGAAATGGGGTGAGGTGATTCGACTAATACCGACTTTGGTGGATTGACTTTAAATGACTACCGCATGACCTGGGTCCCCAACTTACAAGGCTATGTTGCCAAATTAACAGAGAACATCCGAAAAGGAACCCTCAACTTGTAAGATATTTCGTTTAACTGAGTTCTCTGACGCACCATGTCACTTCCGCTTTCACCGTTTGGTATTTCGCCTAGTTGAACTGCAAATCAAGTTCATGATTATCCTAGTGAGTATTGTGCTATCCAAAGCAAAGTAACTGTTATTAAGACCTTTGAGTTTAACCATTCAGCGTACGGCGTGGTTTAAACCATTTCCGAAGTGTAACTTTATTTAGTAACGTTGACAGAATCATTGTGCTTTTATTTTGTAATTTATGTTTAATTAATGCAATTAACTATTGATGTATATAAACTATAATTAATTTTAGACAAACCACTATTTTTGAAACACATGTAATTAGCATTTAGCGAACAGATCCTTATTATTATTTACTTTTCTCTATGCGTTTCACCGACGCACATTTGAGTGTTAAAAGTGTTTAGTATATGACCGTTGATCTCCTACATTACTACTAACCACTGTTATTTTTATTATTGGCCTTATGTGTGCACGCGCGTGCGCATGTTTGCCTGTATGTTTATAATTGCATTTACTTTAATTTAGATAAATGTATTAACTTAATGATTGGTTATATTGTATTTACTGTCAAGAATTAATTTAACCGGTCAGATTTTATTTAATATTCGAAGGGGAAACAATACGATTTCCTCGCTATTAGTTTGCTAACACAACTTTAGAAGCAATCCTATAGTTTAATTATTCCGCATAGGTCTAGTTCTTGGTCATTAATGATTATTAAATGTCAGCGACAAAGATGTTGATTTACTTATATACAAGGGAAACCAAAAGGAGTACCTTTTGTCAATTAATTTATTGAATTGCATTAATTATATCGCCTTATGTAGCCTTACAATTTGCGCCGGTTTCTGGAGAACTACTTAGCTTCAGGTAAGACTGTTTACCACATTATATGGCAGGTGCGCCATATCCCTGGGCAGTTGCGACCAGAACAAGTAGCATTCAAATTCTTGATTGTGTCTTATTTAATAGGTGTTCAAGCGCTGTATCATCGTCGCCCCAGGCCGAATCCACTTTGCTAGATTTATAGCTTTCAACGCACCCGCTGGTACGTTATACGCATCGTACCGCCATTTAGGCACGCGACCCACTTCTACCACATTACAATGTGCATTGTCATATAAGAATGCAAGGTGACTTTCCCCTAGGACATATGGACGTTTGAACCGTATAGCTGAATGCATGTAATGGTTAAGCAAACGACGTTCATAGTTTTACCTTGGACCTAGCATAGTTAATCTGTACACTCATCCTAATTTTCTTTCGATGCAACGATCGTAGAGGTTGCCATACTTTTGATCGTTACAAAACTAAACGACAAGTGTACTGCGAAAATTGCGAAAGTACAAAAAGGGCCGTGGATTAGTTTGTCCTAAGTTGGATATATGTTACTGTCGTTAAATAGATGGGTAGTTGCGTCAGTCATTAACATGGGCTGATTAACCAATATTATTGCAGATTTCAATTAAGATAGGCCGAGGAGAACTGTAATTGTTAGGAAGGGAAAGGCGATAGAGACTATATAATATATGAATGCGACTTAACAAGCAGGGCGTTTAGTAAATCAATGATAGCGTCTAACATTGACAGTTACAGGCGGAGGAATTATTAATGCAAGGTATTATAAAAATCAATAAATTCGCTAGGAACATAGTAGCATATTAGTAGAAGGAACCTATTAGGCCGACTACAGTTTAAGTTATAACTCCATATGTACAGTAGTGAACATATGGAGTTGGATAGATCTAAGACAGATGTAATTAATGTAATTAAGTATGTGTATATTATCATTACTTGTATACGCCGTCTACGAAAGGAAAATAAGTAAATGTAGATAATAAGAAAGGCAATAGCGTGATCCGACAAAGATGCCTAAATCTAATCCAAACATGTCGCCTTAGTTGCGTTTATACACCCGTGCTCAAATTTCGTTAATCGCCGTAATACTTTGCAGAAATTCGTTCCGTTCATTACGGCATCTTTCCAGATGGAGACCAGTTGCTGAGTATCGCTATTTTTGTACTTGTGTTAGGTTATGGGGAATTCAACGTAGCACAATGCTCTTCCTGCTAAAATTGTTCTATAGTGTGTGCCTCACTGTCCGATGACAAATAATTCTTGAATACTATCAACGGTTTGTGTAAAAGATTTCGTATGATATCATCACTTTACCATCATGAGTGAACGACGATATATGCGGGGTAAATTCTGATACGCCGCAACCCCTACGAAATCGATTTACCCAATATTGAACCGTTCGATACTGTAACGCACCGTCTCAATAGGCTTTTCATTCTATCATAAGTCAAAAAATATTTGCGATATGCGCAACGCGAAATGGGGTGAACGGAGGTTAACCTGCCTAGTCAGTGACGTCGGGATAAATCATTTAAGAATAAAGGTAAAAAAACATTTCGACATAGGCGTTGCTTCAGGTACAATGCTACAAACTGAAAGGCTCGGTAACCTGTCTGTGTTTTGTGCACAGTTGGACATAGCGTGAACTCAATTGACTGTAGCAACTGCCGAAGAGCGATTTGATTCCTTAATACCATCAGGTCAATAACCATAGGCATTCAATCATCGTTTATATTATCATTATGATTGATTATAATAATTAACTGAACTTATGGACGAAAGTACTTTTCAAATGGAGGTTATAGATTAGCATTTAGACACCAAAAATTTTGATATTAACGGTATTTCAACATACTATAAACAAATATTAGAAGTTTTAGCTCAAGATCCTTAAAATTTTGGATCAGCTGTTGGTATTTCTCGAGCGCTGGGGTCGCCATAATCATCTTGGGTGATGCTCTAAACGTGAATGCCCAAGTAACTTCAAACAAAATGACGACTGCTCGTGAACGCGGCCATCCAACCTTTTCACACTCAACGAAGGTATCAATAACACGTTCGATATGTAATCGATTTTAAATCGTTTCAATATCTTCGTAACCATATATGGCGACTTCAATGCCGTGGATGACTTAATCACTAATAGACGTGTTATAATGTCTTAATTTCATTACTCTCCAAAGCTTCAATTTACGAAATCTTCGCTTCCTCACTTTGTCTAAAAGTCTAAGTCAAGACTATTAAATTCTATTAGGGTGCCTATTTAGATCTTAGATCAAAATTAGATATGGTTAAATGTGCCAACTTTAGTCAATATCTAGTGATACGAGAACTTCAGTTATCTTGGGTGCTCGATAAAAGCCTCCCGATATTTTCCAATAATTCGATGGTTGGGCTCTCACTAATAATTGCTTTTTAACCTGCCTCAGTAGTTGCAAAGCTCGCCAGTTAGAAATCAGAGTAGATTAATTTTTCTTTGTGACGATTCAGTTCTTAGTGAAAAGTACACGAAGAATAAAAAATTTGCATTCTACCCGGTGATAGCACTTAGTCGTGTGGGGGTGGTTCTTAACGTGGCTGTTAGTGATCCTGGAGACCTTCGTCTCGATTAGTCTGGCGGTCGTAATGTCGGTGAAATAGCTAGTTTACGGTGGATATCGTTTGTGCAAATAACGTCGCTCGAACTTCGGCCATGAAACAAATTTTTAGTTAATGGTCGTTTCGGTCATCGGCAGAATTAAAGAGACATGTAACAATACTAATTTATTTACAGAAATAAATTGGTAATTCGAACATAAACAAAATTTAAATCATTCTGGTTCGGTAACAAAATAAATATAAATTTTTGATAGCACACAAAGCAAATTATTTACAACTACTCGCGTATGTATATTAAGACAGTATTAGCAGGAGGCTCATACGACCACGGTGATGCCAAATTGCTGCGGTGTTTGGACGAGAGGCGGGCACAAATTTTCTCGGCTCGGCAAATTCTATTCTCCTGGTATAAATGAATGTATGGATCGGCAGTATGCTTTGAGGTCTGTGTATGAGTGCGTCGCTTTCAGCGGCGTTCAGGGTATAGTTCGGGTCGGACCGGTCGGAGGGGAGGCGTTAACGTGTACCTGCGACTAAGGATGCCACACAGTAAGCGTCTCTCCCAAAAAGGCGTCGTTTGCAAATCGAAACTCAGCAATACATCTGCAAACGACGGACTATTTCGTTCGGTGAATGATCTCGGGACAACGTAGACGTGCGTGCACTATCGTTACAACACAACGCACAATGACGCTGAAGGGTGCTTGGCGTCGTTCACACACAGTTACAGAGCAATTTGTTTTTAATCGACCCAAAGGCGGTTTTAGTTTTTAATTCGACGGTGGTAACACCAGGAACACTCAGTTACGAGAGTTCCCAGGTTAGATTGTTCTAAACTCGGTTCATCTTCGTTACAGAGCAACGAAGATTAGAGCGTCGTTCAAGAATCTCTGTATTTAGATCTCTAGTAAACGGTGTCTTCCAGCCGTCACATGGAATGAACGGCAATCAGGATTTTAATAGACTGAACCGAGTCCTAGGGAAGTTGCGGTACCACAATAATGTGTTTGCTCTAAGCAGTTCAGATAGGGCGGTAAGAAGTTCACTATTCTGGACGTGATAACATTCTTTTAATTCATCAACTCTCTCTAAGAAAGAAATTCGATCGGTATTCCAGTCAAATTTCAGGTTCCATTTACGTATTACGTCGCAAATATCTATGCGTCGTTGCGTAGTCGGACGATCTACGGTTTCAGATTCTTCATCTGTTGATTGATCGTGTATTTTGGTTTTGGAATGTATCTCGTTTGTTTATGGTAGACGGTGTGACTTTATGTACGTTGACAGTCTTTTACTCAGTTCGTTGAAGGTAGCTTGATGGTTCAAGTTCCTTTTCGAGTTCGGTTCGTAATTCAGGTTTTCTAAGGGTATAAATCCAGGATGTATTTGTTTGTTCCTCTGGTTGTGGCATTTGGCGGTATACTATGTAACAAATAAATAGGGTATTTAATGTACTTACGGTTTAAGATTGGTTGCCATTTTATTTTTTTGTCTATAGGTCGGAAGCGGTGTTTTCGGTTTGGATAGTAATTTTTCCCCTTCTTTTTATCTCGGTTTAATTTAGTTGGGCGCCATTAAATTTTTTTTGTGATCTTGTCAGATTTTGTTGGCGTTCCGCGAATAATGAAGAAAATCTTTTCTTTTTTAAATTTGCCGTCGTATGTTTTCGGAAATGGCGTTGTTGTCAGGACAACGAGAATAAATAATAAATAAAAAAGAGGAAGCTTCCTGTCGGATAAAAGACAGACCTGTTTTTGTTTCTACGTCTGTGTCGATTAGGAATCTAATAATTATAGCAAATGTAATAGAGAAATGTGATTTTCAAGTCGGATAGAGTTCAATGACATTTAAAAATTGGTACGAATTCGTCGCGTAGTTGATGTAAAAAAATCGGTCGTGCGTTGGCTCTTTGTTCGAAGCGTTCGGTGTGTGTTTAGGGACTCAGCATAGTGTAGTATGTTGGAAGACCTGACCTAAGAGATGGAATAGCGTGTCTCTGAGAATTGACCTGTTCGTTCCACCCCGTAGCTGTTTTCCTTGAACATGTGATGTTCTTTCGCAGACGCAGGAGTCCATAAATCAATCACGACGGGCGATTTTGGTAATTTGACGAATCAAACTAACGTACCCCTTTTATATTGTTCTCTTGCTTCTTGATTGTCGGCCTGAAAAAGGCGTAAGCGAAATGTCACCTCCGATCGGCGAGAAGTCATTTTAAGCCACAAGTCCCGGCGCCAGCCTTGTTTTTTTGACGCCAGCTTAAACCTTCCCGTACGTAGAGAGATCACTATTACATCCCTTCTAAATTAGATCGCGGACGCATACTTGCGTTGACTGTATCTAAATATATATAGTAATCCTAGTTTTAGTGTTCAATAGTTTTTTTTGAGTAGTCCTTCCCGTACCGATTGAATCAGGCCAAATTCAAGGGACGAGGAAGTTAGTCCGTAACCTGTTGTTTGTGTGTAGGCTAAATAAGCCATTTTCTTTATCAATAGATATGTTTTGTCATTTAACTAGGGTTTTATTTTTGACAGTAGAATAAGTTAATTGATAATACCTTACATTTCAGAGGATATGTACTAATTAAAGTCCCCCTTTAGATCACGATCAAAGTTAAATTACCATTTG
Organism: Phrixothrix hirtus; assembly: GCA_024586415.1. Taxonomy (NCBI): domain Eukaryota; kingdom Metazoa; phylum Arthropoda; class Insecta; order Coleoptera; family Phengodidae; genus Phrixothrix; species Phrixothrix hirtus. The sequence goes on along the minus strand of JAHWXV010012178.1, from coordinate 11,172 downwards.
GGGTCTTAACAAAAGGCAACCCCGGAACAAATTCACAAGATTCCAGGGAATTGCTTCTATCTATTCCGAGAATAGTTTCATGCCTTGAGCGGCCATCTGGAATAGGGGCGCACCGTTCTTTTCCTGTATCTCGACTTCCTTTTAGCTCGCTGGACAATACTGGTGTACTTTATCGGGAACCCACCCCCCTCCAAAGAGCTAGCGGCTATCAGCGGCGTTGGTATGCGTAATGCCTAACGCGCCCGTGACAATCTCGATTTTATTCTATTATATATATAAAGGAAAATTATTTTGTTCTTAAAATAATATAATTATAAAGATTTATGTTTCGCCTTATTAATGTATGTATATGTATAATTTAGAAGAATTCATTTGTCAACTGTTGTTGATTCCCACGATAGCTCAGTGGTAGAGCATTGGCACGTAAAGCCAAAGGTCCTGGGATCGAACCCCAGTCGGGGAATGCATTTTTCTAAATATTTTTAATTATCTAAAAATATACATAAATCTTTATATATATATATATATATGTTTCTCAGCGAAAATCTGTTGACTCAAATTAAGTCGACGCTTTCCTAAAATAAAGGTAAGAAAAGTACGGTATGAGTAGGGCGCCAGTAACGAATTTTGATTATTTACTATTAAAAATTCTCTACATATTTATAATAAAGGAAATTATACATAGATATGTACAGGGCGTACTTAAACAAATAAATTGGAAATAAACACTAATGTGTTAGGGTGAGACCGTGACAGTTTTTTTACCAAATCCAAAAGGCAAATCTGGCTCATCTAGTACTATGATCATTCTACTAAATCTGCGGACTGAGCCGCAGCTTCCTCTAGTTTCAAAGATGCCCAAACCATTATACGACCTTCAAGGAGAAAACCAAAGAAACCTCTTGTAGTAGTTTCGCGAACACAATTCCTCTTTAAACCCGCTTTAATTGGCGTCTCAAATTATTGTATGCCAGCTTCGGGTATCAAGTATGAAGATTATGAGATCACAATCTAGAGTGCCAATCAACGAAGTTTTATGCTTTTTTAACTGTTCCACCTCCGAGTATATAGCCACAGGTCCTGATTCCTATCAAGACAATTACTTTATGCATCACTAAAGCCGAACTTTGTTAGAACCTTGAGAAACAGACGCTTACATATTAAAGCCTGCAAAACGCCCGTATTGTGTCTATTCTGAAGTCTAAACAAATTTCTCTGTTTGCGGCTTGGGGAAATCTCCTCGATATATTGCTGGCTATTAGACAATCTCATCGACTTGAGTAAGCTTCAGTTTGTGTATAGGTAGGGTAGGTCTACTGTTCATGCTCGCTATCATTTTATGAGTGCTATCAAGGCTAATGGGAAAAGTCGGCATTTAAATTCTATTCATGTTATTCGACCTGCCACCGTTACAAGTTTTTTCATGGGCAGATCATTGGCTATGTCTAGCGATATCCTCAGGGATGATCGCTGGGACCAATCCTTTACAACTCTTTTTGGGAGAGTTAGTTTAGACTAAATTCCCAGTTTTAATTCATTACTATACATTTGCGCAGGTTTTTGCCAATGACCGGACTTTGATGATTTCTGGTCTAAACATTGGAAGAAACTTCGGGAGCGTTTAACTAGATGCGTTGAGCGCAAAAACTTTCTCATTCCTTTGAAAAAATTGACTAGCTGTTTTTCCAAAGAGGTTATAAAATAGGCATGGGTTTAACTACACCACCGTATCCTTAGCAAAACTACCAACTTGACGGATCCTAATCTGCTTCGGAGTTGTTTTAGGCTACACGATTTTTAGGTCCTTCACGTTGATTTGGTTCGGTACAAAGTTGACGCACAATGTAAGCGCATCTTAAATTTTGACAAACAATGATAGATTATTTAGAAACACCCGGTATATAGAAACATATGCTTATTGCTGAACATAATTGGTAACATCTTGTCAACATCTCTATGATTAAAACAACAAGATTAAATATTCAAAATTATAATTAATTCAGTTCCCTCTTTGTTATAAAATAAACAGTAATTGGGATTCCCAGATAACGCCATTTGATAAAACCTTTACGTCAGCAAAGGTGTAGTCAGGCAGTAACCGTTCGAGACGCGATTAATTTTCTAAAAATAGTTGTTAACGACCCCCGTTTATCCACCTGTTCCAAAAGAAGTGTTTCTAACAGTCAGTCGAGGGTAGAGGTTTCAAGAGTAAGCAACGATTCATTGGGAGTAACGTTGTGTGCACGCGAACTCTAAAGTAACGGAATGGTGTCAAGGTTCATTTAAGTTCTAAACAAAATAGCTACCCAAATTAAGTTTTAGTGAATGACCGAATTGTTCGCAAATTTGGCATGATAACGCCGTAGGCGGTTTATAACTGGATCGATCATCGTTTTCCACGTTCGATTTCCTGCTCAAAGGTTGAGGATCGAACTGGTTAGTATAAAGTACGAAATCATATTAAACCAAGGGCGACATTGCTTCCTGTTTGGGAACTCACGAAGTCCTCCGACTACAAGTAAGTGACGTTCTTCTAATTTGTTCTAACAACACGTAAATCTCGAAGCTTCTCCTTAAGATTCGACAAACAACCCCTTTGTTTTGGTAAACCCCATTGGAGCGCGTATTTCGATCAAATTGAAAGACAGACAATTGCGATACATTTTTTTGTAAACAATATACCGAAATTGTAATTAATTCAATTATTTATTTAAGTTAAGGTTACAATTTATGGGCCGAAATTCTTGTTGCATTTAGTATCAAGATAAATATTAGAAGCACAGGGGTTCCCCTAATTTAGTTATAGTTAACCAGAAATTTTGAATTATGATTGTATTTATCTAATTGTAGGAAAATAGTTGTTGCTTTGGTATATCAACCAAGGAGAGATCCAATAAAATGCAGTAGAAAGTGATATTAACTTTTACGTTTATTGTTTAATAATCAATCATAATTAACGCTTCGACCATTTTCTTGGTCATAATCATAATTACATGAGGTTTTGTATGTGATTTGGTTTTCTTTTTATACAATGAGGTACAACAGTTTAGAAGTACCTCATTGTATAAAAAAAACCAAATCGCATACCAAACCTTATGTAATTATGATTATAACCAAGAAAATGGCCGAAACGTTAATTATGATTGATTATTAAACAATAAATGTAAAACTTAATATCATTTTCTACTGCATTTTATTGGATCTCTCCTTGGTTGATATCCCAAAGCAACAACTATTTTCTTAGAATTTACTACAATCAAAAAGACACGCACCGAATACTACAATTATTTTTATCTAATTCTACATTTTACACTGCCAAGTATCCATTATAGTGATTTATACAATTCAGACTTTATTATTTCATAGCTTTAAGAATTTTTAACATAAGTAACTATTCTTTCTTTCAGGGTATTGCTAGAAATAAGTAAGGAAATATCTTAATTGTAAGTCTTGAGTGACCTGATCAAAGTATAAACCCAGTAGCGTACGCATCTCCACCTACATAGTAAGTATACCACTGTGGTCCCAAATTTTAGGAGTCTTTGTTCTCTACTTCCCTCGTTATATAACCTGACGTCTTCATAATAAAGTGGCGCCCTTGAATACAATTTTCCCCTATTGTTATCACTGCAAGACGTTCCTGAACATAGCCTTATTTAGTTTAATAGCTAACTTGGAATTCCCCATCTCCATTGTCTGCCGTGCAACCTCGCTTGTTTAGTAAATAACACCATTTGCACCCTTAGGGTCACAAAATGTCTTTTCACCCGTTATAACAATTTATGATCTGGTACCCACTATAGCTATTAAACAAATTTGGGTTGAGGAATATAAAGACGGACGTTTTCATCCTAAACTACAAGTAATCTGAAAGCGTTTTCCACTGTAATCCACAAAAGCGTTTAGAACTTTACTTTCCGATACCTAAGCGATAATTTCTGAACTGGCTCCTCTCCATTTTGAAGCATGCGAAGTTTTTAGGCAATGGACACGTAAAGTCATTGAACATCCTCCATTCACAGTTCGTTCTTGATACCGAAATCGAGATATGTTGATTTGAATTTTTCTGCAGGAAGTCAGGCATAAATTGAGGTTTCGTTCTACCCTTGTCGCGCTTGTTGTTCGTGGTAGACTATCTTCCTGGTCATAAACTCAGACCCCAGAATGTTGCCTGATGAAACTACTTTAGTTCTCTAGATTTAATTGATTTGTGATAATTTTGACAGATAATTACGGGTCACCAACTATCGATTTTTTAAAGCTTTAACATACTTAAATTTTGTAATTAAAATTTCATTGTTGTTGATGAATGCAGGGTAGATTTAATGTGAATAGAAAACGCATTAGTATGCGATTAAAGATTCATTAGTGTCAAGTTGGCGTAAAATACTGCTTAATCAAATTTAATTTTTATCTGTGTATTTGCGTATCATTTAATTTCAAGATCTCAATTTTTATCACGATCAACTTTATTAATTAAATAAATAATGAATTAGGTATTCTAGATTTACATTTGGTCCGTTCGATTTACTTTCAACATTTTGTACATCCATTAAAATTTTATTTGAGTTAGCTGTTTGTAAATGAAACTTCGGTAAATAATTTTGATTTTATTGCTGTGTAGATTTAGCATTTCATTTTGTTAAGATTAAACCTTAACAGATTTTTAGAGATAAGGAGACTAGGGGCATAATTTATATTAATCCAATGTAATATTTAAGGAATCTAATTTATAATTAAAAGTCAAAGCAAGTCACAGACCGCTTGCGAAATAATGTAAGTGAACAAACAGTGAAATATGTCGATATATGCAAAGAAAAATAAAAATATGTCGCAAATGCAAAATCACGCATTCCACAGTTTAAAAGTTCAGCCAAATTACGCAACCTAAAATTTACGTAATTCAGGCAATTAGCATAAGATAACCAAAAGTAGGAACTAACATAAATAAGATAAAAACAAACTATATATAAATCTGCAGCTAAATGACAAGATATGTAACTATACAACTAACGGTAAATAACATAAAGGGTACACAACACGCAGAAATGCCAGAGAGGCATCGCACATATTTAAAAATTCGTCATGAGACGTCGCAAGTAATAAGTGTATATATTATGTAGAATTAGATGAAAATATAGATTCTCGAATATGAAGTATATTACTTTGCCTAGTGGGTCCACCAGGGTGGCAATTATAACCTTGACGGATCACAACGTATCAAGTCTAATATCTACCCAGGCGCTTGAGACTGAGCATCGGCCTTGTTATCTGACTTCGCTGTAATTACACATATTAACACATTAGATTCAATTTTCAATTTTTGTGGTCAAACTTTCTTAATCAAATAATAAATAAACTGAGTTGTCCTCTAATCAATTTTCTAGTATTTTAGGGAAAGAACTAATGTTTATCGGAAAGTAACCCACCCATTTCCATTGCAGCTAGCTGTCTGGTTCCCTAATTTAACCAATTTTATGTATTGTAAAATTGAAAAAAGGTATATGATAAAATATTGAAATAAATATGCAGGCATACGATTCGATCACAAAAAATTGTTATTACAGAAATCCGAATAAGCATAACACAAAACTAGAGTTTATAGTTGTTTATATTTGCGCTTGCTAATGACATCACGTCGCCTTCCTTGTATTCAAAAATTTTGGTAGTTAGAGTCACGCCAGCATGTATTCATAGGGACGACTGCTTTTGCATTGGAAACTTGGCTGAGCTTGACATTTAGACGTATTATTTTTGATATAACTTCCTAGTGCACGGTTACGTCACTGATGAATACAATTTCTATTTTTGTTCCTCTACAATCTTTGGAGGGTTTTTTGTGAACAAGTTGTATGAAAATGACGAAATAGCAAATCCTTTGAGGAATCTGTTTTGATGCCTTAGTCAAATTCGTAAGCTGCACTGTGCGGAAGGTACTTCAGAGTAGTACAATTCTGGGACTAATTGAAGAAGCTATACTAAGCGTATTTTTTCGGCCACAAGGACATTGAATAACATTGTTGTCGTTCCTTTATCGTGTAACTCGACTTGGATTTCGCTTGTTTTTCCTATAAACTTTCGGGGATATTTTGAATTTCGGTTTCAAGCGTTTCATTGCTAAGTCATTTGGTAGTACAGAGATCAGATTTCTTTGGCAATCTTTGTAAAAATTTCAATGTCTGTATTTTTCTCTTTATGCCTATGGTTTTGTCAATCTTCTGTAAGGTAGAAATGACTTGGGCTAATTTAATTAAAATTTGCCAAGGTCCAATACTGGAGAGTATCATTTATGTATCGACTTTGAATGTGCCGAATAAATAATAATAACCAATATACATAGAGCAGTCAAAAAGTTTCTGGAAGCCCTTTGCAGACGGCAAATGAGAGTAAAGACTATGCACACATTGCTATATGGGAAGCTGAGCATGTGCGCTCATAGTTGTCTACTCATTGTTAGTGTATCACTTGAGCTATCCGTGTTTGTTGATCATTCGTCGCTCATTGCAGTTTAATCAGTGTGAGAACATAACGCACATGCGTTCAGAGACTGCACTAAAAAAATACAAAGTCTACGACTCACTTTCCAACCATTAGAGGTTTACTAATGCCGCATGAGTTCAATGCCGACAAGCACAATTTAAAAAATACGACGACTAAATCAGTCAGATAGAAGAATGACTATCGCGGAGTCGGATTAAGAAGTTGGCATCTCTCATGAATTCATTCATAGGATTTCATTTGACAATTTAAAGGTGGGACGTGTTACTGCGAAGTTTATTCCAAAGTAACTGACTCGGGCAAGATAAAATGAGATCCTTTTGCGTTATAAAATTTTACACACCAAAGATAGGGCGCATTCCCTCAATAAACAATAACTTCAATCAGTTAATCACCTGGTACTGGATGGGGAAGTAATTAACATAACGGCCCTATTGGTTCTATTTCGACAGCACTGAAGGGGTAGAACCAGAAATCGCTGGATAGAGGAATGAATATTACCTGCATGTATAATATAATAAAATTGTTTACTAGACGCGCTTCAATTGTAAAGGCATGACCTTGAATGCCACAAATAGCGGTGTTTTAATTACTAAACTTATTAATCGTGAAATAGTTAAATAATACTATACACTGTATGTAAATAAAAGATTTAATAAACATAACTAACACAATATTAATCCAATTGAACTACTAAAACTGTTAATACTTAAAATATGGCTAATAAGAAGGTTTGTTAATTCTTTAAATAACAAATTATTAGTACTACAAAATAATAATGCGCATAGGACGAGGTACTTTATATTGACACATTGACACAACGGTCATTCGATTCTTGCTTAACATTTAAGAGGATGTACTAAGTATTTAAAATATTTACACATAGTTCTAACAATGAATTGCACACTGTCTGTATTAAAAATAACGGTTTTAAGTTAAAAAAAAGGAATAATGTGGCCAGAAATTCTCAAGGTGTTGAAACAAAAGCAGCCGGCGCTTTATTCACCGCTTCGAGAAACCTTAGTAGGTTATTAATTTTCGATAAGGCAAAAAGCAGAGAATTATTTTGGGTGAAATAAAGAATCCCTTCAAATAAGGTAACCAGAATTTTCCACGAAATCTGCACTAATGACCGTGAATTAATTTTCGAGTCGGACCGCTTAACCAAATTCAGTAACATCACTCTAGCAGTTTCGCAATTCTACACTTAGTGATGCGTATATTTGAGCAGGGAAGAGAGGTGATAACAATTTTTACAAGGTAGTATGCTAGAATCCTTGCCCATTCTTATAATTCAAGTTAAAAAAAGATTAACTAAAAAACTCCTTATGGGAGTTGCTTAATGACGACTGTAACGAAGTGTTACATTTTATACCATATCTAATTTAATAGTTATTTATTATATAATATTAAATTTAACTAAAATGTGTAACCACAACTTGATAGCATAATAGGAAAATGTTTAGAATACGGAATTAATTTGTTATATACAGGGTGATTGCACAAAATTTCTGTCACTAAATAAACGCAGGGTAATTTCAAGAAAAATTAACCGTCCCTAATTTTAGACAAAAGCCCAACGTAGACGTGGAATTGCTTAATTTCACGACAAAGTACGCAGGACCCGATGTTTCTCAAAATGATTGTAATTGGAGATGAGCCATGTCTCTTCGCCTAGGATTCTATACAGACTTCAGAGTTGTCCATAACGCTATATCTCCGGCTAACTGACGTCTCGTGAAGTGATATCAACGCTTTGATGCACCATAGATTTGTAGCTCCTGTACAAAGTTTTGGGTGACAAGTGGTAGCAATTTCTGCATCACAATAGTCACACATTGCAATTCTTCATCTTCACCTAATGGGATCTCGTTCTAGATTTTGGTTATTTCTTAATCTGAAAATTGGTCTCAAGAAGGCACGCCTAAATTGTTTGTGGTCAGGTTTTGTTGGCGTTCCGCGCAAAAATTTTAAATTTGCCGCCGTACGTTCCTCGTAATGGTGTGGTTGTTAGGACGACGAAAAATAAAGAAGTTTTTTTCGGTCGGATCAAACACGAGAGACGAGTTATTCTATTCTCCGTGGCGATTGAAAATTAATTAATAAAATAAATTGACAGATATAAGTGACTTTCACTTTTGTATTAATTCGTGGCGAGACCACCGCGACGGACAGTAAAACAAGCGTAGGTCGTATGCGATAGAATCGGTCGTGTGTGAGTGTCTTCTTTCTTCTGAAGTGTACGGGTGAGTGTAAGGTTTCCGCAGGTGTAAATGTGGCGGAAAACCAGGCCTGAGAAATCGAATAGTGGGTTTCTGAGGAATTACCTGACTTTGACGACCCCGTTCGCAGCTTCATTGGACGTGTGAGCCCTTACGAGTACAGGAACGTGAAAGAGTCACGACTGACGATTTTGGTGTTGTGAGCAAGCGAAAAGCCCTGTGACGCGATGACCAAGACCAAGGTACTTATTATTCCATTTTTTTCGCTTCCATATTGTTTGCCTGTAAGGGCGTATGTGAAATGTCAACGTGTATCGGCGAGAATCCGGTTTAATTTATAGTCCCGGCTACCGAATGTTGTAGAGCCCAGCTTAAACGTTTTCTCTTTTGAGAAGAGCCTGTCAGTACATAATTCCTGTCCGAATTTTGGACGCATACCTGTACTTATTGTGATTAGTAGATTTAGACAATAATTTTAGATTATAATAGATTGATTAGTATTCCCCGTACCTCTTGAATTAGGCCGCATTCAAGAGCCGGAGAAGTTCACTTGTAACAGTGTGTGTCATATGTTGTTATTATGTATACTAAATAAGCTATTTCCTTAGACAGAGATAAATAGTTATTACCCAAATAGACTTCCACTTTAAACTTAGGATAAGTTTACTATGATTATTTTGTATTTCAGGGGATATATGTTAGTCAAGGTACCCCCCCCCTCCAGCCGCGGTCTTAATTTATATTAATATTTGGGGCCCAGGTGAGAGGCAAATCCGGGACAACGCAGTTATAGGTCACGGAACCGTTTTTATCTGTTCCGAAGGACCTTTGTACGTATTTCCAGTGTTTCCCTTAGCGCGTGGACGTGCTGGTGACAATCGGTCGCGTACCCCCCCTCCAAGAAGCTAGCGGGGCACCAGAATCGTCATCGGGCGTAATTCCAAACGCGCTTGTGACAATGTAACAGTCGAACTTCAGAAGATCCTAAAAGAAGGCTTCAGCCGGTACTTTGAACAACGGCTGGACCGAACAGAGTAAGAATGTGTAAGGTTATTAAGTAAGCGCTTCTATATATTCACCATTATAGTGCAATATTACAATTCTGGGACCTTTCCTCTGGCTCAGAAGCCGCTGATTTTATTGCACTACGACGTATACTTACTGTGCAACCTGTCATAAGACTAGCAACTGAGCGGTCTCTTTTTGATTACGTATTTAATATACCTAAAGTTCTCAGCTGTCGTTAGGTACTTATAACATCTTGTAACATTTTATTTTGTACCTCAACTACTTTTCGAAATTTGACGGTAATTTTCATAAAAAGAAATTGGTTTGTAATTAATTTCATAAAGGATTTACAGTATCACATGAAATTTTTACTATTTATTGAATGAATTTATTGAAAATCGGTAAAGTCGGTACTGACCTGACAAATACCTCTCCTTGCCGTTTAAATTCTAAATACCTTCACGGAAATTTTGGTAAAATTTATGTATAAATTATCGAGAATTTCATTTCTTCAAGGCAGTCCGCAGACGTGTGTAAATAATCGGAAAAAATATGTTGTTTCTTAAGATCCTTAAGACCACTGTATTTAACTAATAGGGTAGGTATTTGTGTTCTTTGTTTGACAAGTCATTAATATTGGGTTATGTATTATCAGTTTTTCGGATGGAACCTGCAGTCAAAAGGTAACTTCTCATCGCAGAAATCTTCCCGGCTTCAGGTTAACGTATGGTTATACTTTTCTTTTATGAATAGATGCTATCGCCGCTGGTTACATCTGGAACACTAGATGCTGCGTACTTATTTAGTTGCAACTATTTAAGTATTCGTTAATAGTTTGTTAAAAAGTCTTAAATGAAAGTAACTTTCGTTAAATTTCAGTAATGCATATGAATTTATATAAAATAACGTGCCGAATTATGCACTAACGTAACAGCTACGAGCTATGTCAATTTGTCAATATTCAAGTTTTCCATTACGGTATATTGTTTGCACATTTTTGTTTAATACTAGAATAAAAATTATTATTTTATTAGCACTCCCATTTCAGATATTTTAGTTAGTTAAACAGTGTTTTTTCTTAGATAGTCTTCAGCTGCGGATCAGATTTGCTTGTTAATTTGGGTAAATAATAATGTTACTTAAATTAAATTGCTACACTAGGATTTGGGTTTTATTACTAGTACGATCGTTAGCTTAGATGCGCTTCAAATGCGCATACATTATTTAGTTAGCCTTAATCTCACAAGGCACTTTCATTAATCTTTTTGTTGTGACATGCCTTCTGAAAGGAACTTTATAATTTTTACTGTTGTTGTATCTATTATGTTAGATAGAATGCTAGTGTTTTTTAAGTTTCTTTCCTTTTCCCGCTTAAGCAGAACCTTCTTAGTTCCGAACTTCATTGACGGTTTTGGCTGAATTTGGAGTGCAACAATGCGTCCTT
>JAHWXV010012163.1:0-13644 GCA_024586415.1 Phrixothrix hirtus | reverse complement strand
TAGCTCTCCAAATAGTTGCATTTAATATCAGTTTTGTCTGGTGCTGAATTTGATAAATTTATTTTAAACAATATAAAAAAATATAGAGGATAACAAACTTTATTGTTATTCTGTATATGGAGAATTAAAATTTTATCTTGTTGGTATAAAATTTAATTTTACGTATGTTTTACAATGTATGTTTGTATAAATAAAGTATATACATATTTTAAACGTATAAAATTGCACCAAAATGGTAATCAAAAACTAAAAGAGCTTAGTCCTATGTTTTTGTTAAGATTAATTTATTTTAACAAAGTAATTGCTAATATGAGATACATTTCATAAGTAACAATGATGTACAAGTTTTATAGCACAAGGTATAAAGGCTCATGCTGGCTTTGCACTATTGGCGCGACATTTATATTGTGGTTCGGTACTTATATAACATGAATGCTAACAAATTCACCATATTATTAGAAATTTTGTCATCTGAAGATGAAATCGTAAGAGAAGATGGTAAACAAAGAATTCCAAAAAGCATTTTTGTAGAAAACATGATGAATATGTTTATTTATGTAGAAGTAACATTTTTATATGATTTAATTATTTTCTGATCTGTGTTATATGATAGTTTTGAAAACATTTTTGAATGTATAGGAAGACGGTAAATGTGATAATTAATGGTTACTCATCTTCTGCAATGTCCAAAAAACGAAATACATGACCCAAGGAAAACTAATAATTTCTGCAAATAAAAAAGTAATGAATTATTTAATAGAAGTTGCACCAACTTGGATTAAATTATCCAACAGTGCAGAGAATAAGGAAAGGATTGCGTTTGCATTTCTAGAGAAATTGGTTTTATTGTTTTTACCTAGCTGATAATTGTTTCCCTAGGTTTCTGGGTTTCCTGGTGTTCCAGGATACATCAAAAACACATCCATGGTAACACCTGCTCACAAGATCAAGTCAACATACATTTACCCTTCATTTTGTTAATGTCCATTATAAACTTGAAATGGGAAAGATTAATATAACAATATTTGATGACTTTCTTAATCTTAGAAAGGTACAGCTATTTTTGCCACGTCTCAGGTACAGTAGGATACTGTATATTCCATTAAAAACAATTATATGTTGGAATAATAAAGTATTATTTAATTTCCTTGGGAATTTTATTATCGGATTTAGGAAATTCATCAAATATTGTAGTGTGCCTTATTATAAATGTAGGTATAGAAAATAAAATTGAAAACAAACACTTTTTAAACATAAGATCAAGGGCCAATTTCACCACCATATTTAATCGTAGATTTTTCTAATTTATGATCATTTTCTATGAAAATAATTGTTAACTACAACCGTTACTACAAATACATTTGTATAGCAATAAAATGATTAAATTTAGGAACTAATCACAATAAATAGAATTAGACATTTCGATGATCGGAGAAAAACTCATTTATTAATATACAGTAGAAACTCGATATTTCATCATGTTCTAGAATTCTTTACACCAAAAATTTGTTACGTTAATTTTTGTTGTGAAGAATTCTGGAATATAATGGTATATCAAGTTTTCTAAACTTTATACAGGGAACTGAACTTGTGATGATAATATGCTGCAACAGATATATTATTTAATTAAAAAATATACAAAAATTTTTATTTTAGAAATATTACACTTTGAAGAATTTGATATTATTGTTTATTTAAAATTATGTCTGTAATTTATGTAATACAGTGAACTTCGGTTATAAAGTACCCTCTAGGGACCAAGAAATCGGTATTCTATAACCGGCGGTATGCTATAAAAAGTACATAATATAAAATGAAAATTTTTATTTGAGTCAAATATAGGATTGAACAAACTAGAAAAAGAACTAAATTAAGAATAAATTTAAAAGGAAACTTACAAACCAGTGATGCTAAACCTAATATTAAAAATAATACATGTATAGGTACATACATGTTATATCAAAATGAGGCCTAAGAATATTATTCACCAGTAAAAAAAATTGTTATCTTTGTTTATTTACGTGCTTTTTTCAAACTCATACATTAGACGTAGTTCTCCATTTTCAAGCAGGCTTGCAAAATATCATCGGACACATTTTCAGCAGATTGTAGAAACCTTGTATCAGTCTTAGTAGCAAAAAGAGCCTCAGAATAACTTGGCATTGGATATTTATCCTGTTAGACTTCATTATCACTTTCGGTATCGGAACTATGAGAATCATGTAATGCTTCATTTTGGCACGTTAAAGTTGGATAAACAAGCGTGTACAGCCTTAACTAGAATGAAAGAAAAATGTCCAGTCAGCTTTAGTGCCGTGGAGGATAGGGGTTGGTTGTAGTTACTTATAAAAAGAAGATGGTCAAAATAGCCATCGAACAAAATATCGTGGTTGGCAGGTGCAAGTCTCGCTCCCAGTGTTGCTGGAGGAGAGCGCCGAGTGGTCCCGAAACTGGTGCAAGCTCACGCAGGAAGCAACCTGAAATACTTAAAGAAAGGAAAGAAATTGGACGCCACACACTTGTAACTGATAAACGTTAGTGTCAATCTGGACATATAAGAGTGAAAACGTCTTAGATTAATTTGGCGATAAAAGTTGGTCTTAAAGTTACTTGTAGATATTCTGCTTCACCCACCTAGGGTTGTGGACAAAAGCATTGGTAAAAATATTTATAAAATAATCTGAAAGAAAATTTAATTAAGCTACAACAGTACATAAATGAAAAGAAAAATCAAAGTAAGGATAAGTAAGATCAATTTATTTTCATTCCAGAAAACAACAGTGAACATCTATCAAACGTGCAGTTTATAAAAATCTTTTAATTAGGCATACTAGTAAAAATTCAACGAAATTTTGGGAACTGCCTGCATAAGCAGAATGATGAGTAAAGTATACAATTAATTGAAAAATGTTGAGAACCGTAAGCTAAATTAACACATATTTGCTATAAAGTTATAGTATCAAGCCTCGTTATTGCGCACATGTTCTAACGGTCAAAGCAAAACTTAAAATATAGATTTGAAAATGACAAGATTTGAAAAAGGATAAATATTAGGTGTTTGTGAACCTGATTGCCCTAATTTAAATCAAATGTAAAACATCTATATGAGATCAAAGAATCTAAAAAAAGGGAATTAGCAATTAAATTAAGTAAATTGATGGTCGGACGTGAAATTCGTAAGCAATTAATTAAATTAAGTCTATCCAAGAATGCCTTTATATAAATCATAACATATAAAATATATCAAAGCAATAAGTAAAAGTATCAAAGTAAGTTAATGTTAAAGGGGCCGAGAAGCTAACGTGCGACTCCCCGGGAGACTTGATGCCGCGCCTGGTCTATGAATTTAGCATAGAGCACAAATAACTAACCGTTGCATTTAAGAACAGATTTTACTATCACAAAACAATTAATTTCGTTTCAAAATTATCAGCAGATTATTTATAGACAAAGTTAAATAATTAGAATGATTAATTAGAACTAATTTTACTGTAGCACAAAATAATAAACTGTAGAAAATAAAGCAGCAATTTGTAGGTCCCAAAATGTAACAAGTTCATGCCATCTTCGGCGGGTGCCAATAGAAAGGTTAAGATAAACTGACCTGGATGGTAGAAGTTTTCAGAGAAAAACGGATTTTGTCCTTAAGAAATCGAAATCATTGCCTCGAGGCTGCAGAACAGGTGTTTTTCGCAAAACCGTTGGTCACCATACCAAGGCCGTAAAGAATCAGAACGAAGGGCGGCTCTAGTATGGAGAAACAGCAGGTCGACCATGGTGAAAGAAAACCCTCTGAAGCGGAACCTCGGGCTCATGCAGAAGCAATTGGTGGCGTTATAAGCATACCGCGAATTCGTAAACTTAGCGGGAATTTTAAATCCCATACTTAAAACATTAAAAAAATACATAAAGAAAAATTGATCAACCAACCTTGCACATAACTAAGGGATGCCTACTCACCCTAAAAATGTAGGTATTTTATCTCAGGAATCAGAGTAAACTGCAAAGGTTGTAACTAGATGGAGCAGAAACAATAACATGCGTCTTTCACCAACAATTAACACACAATTCTTTTCGGCACATGACGGGATCAAATAACAATACTCGCGAATGCAATAAAAAAGATGGAGTTAGACAACCTAAAGCGCATCTGAAAATTAATAACGTGAAAACAGGCGCAACCTGCAAAAATTAGTCAGTTTTAAAAAAATACTGTTACATATCATTATTCGTTAACGGCTCTGATGTTACTAAATTATTATTGACTGTCGGAAAATTATCCAACTCAGGAAGATACATTTCTGCATTGGTTAGATCTTGATGGTGACTGCGTATCCAATCACTAAGGGGAACCTCCTCCTAGTCATCATCGTTGACAGGGTCTTCATGTTTATTTTTGTATTTCTCTAACCACTGGACCAAAGGCAATTTATCATCTGTATCAAATTCGTTCCAGGATTGCGCAATTAATTTCACTGAGTCTAAAATCGTTATGTTGAAAGGTTTTTTATTGTCCAATGATTTGATCAGGCAAAACATAAAATGTCTACGATAGTATGTCTTAAGGCACTTAATTATTCCTTGATCCATTGGTTGCAAGACTGAAGTGCAATTTGATGGCAAAAATACTAATCTCACATTTGTAAGATTTACGCTTTTTGAATGTGCTGCACAATTATCAACCAGAAGCAATATTTTTCTATTTTGACATCTTAATTTTTCATCCCAATCCTTTAAATAGTTTTCAAAAATCGCTGAAGTCATCCATGGACACTTGTTTACATTTACATTTACAAATGATAAGTATATGTTTCATATTTTTCATGCACCTCGGCCGTTCATATTTGTCAATAACAGGAAGTTTGCATTTTTCACTACACATCATTTGCGCAGACCCAAACAGTGTATCTCAACTTAAATTGCTTTCCTCCCATACACTTTTCTCCCCTAAATTTAAAGGTTCAATCTGGAGTCATCTTAAAAAATAATCCGGTCTCATCACCATTAAAAATATTGTCAGAGCTGTAATTTTTTGCAATACCGGACCAGTTGTCTTCTAGCCAGCTCAATACAACTTCTTTGTTTACATCACCTCCTTCACCAGACAGTTTTCCAATGTTTATGTTATGATGAACTTCAAAACGTTCAAGCCAATCTGTTGAACATCTAAAATCGTCACGCTGCAATCCTCTGACTAAATCTTCCGCTTTTGCGTTCAGCACTGCACCACTTATTGGAATATTTTCGGACCTCCGTATCTCAAACAATCGTGGAAGTGCTTGATCTATATCTTGACGTAAGGGATTTCTAATTTTTGTAATCTTATGTGATTTATTGTCACTTGCTTGTTTAATTTTATTCCCATTGTTCCAAATGGTAGAAATTGTTGTCTTTGCAAGTTTTTTTCTGTTAGCAACTTCGGCTTTGCTGACGCCATTCTTAATACTTTGAATAATCTCAATCTTCTCTTTAATTGTAATAGACTTTTGTTGAGTCAAAGTGTCAGATTTTGTTGGCATTCCATGAATAAAGAACCAAATCTTTTCTTTTTTAAGTTGCTGTCATGTATTTTATTCCTAGAAATGGCGTTGTTGACAGGACAACAGGGGAAAATAAATAAAAACAAGGTAGAAAAAAAAATAAATTGGTTGGTGATTCGGTTGGATAAAAACACGATAGATGCGTTTTTTTCACATCCATGTCGATTAAGAATCTAATCATTCCAGTAAGTGTGGCAGAGAAACGTAATTATCAGCGTCTGATAGAGTTCAGTGACATTTCGAAATTGGTACGAATTCGTCGAGTAGTTACTGTAATAAATTCAGTCGTGTGTTGGCTCTGTGTTAAAAAAAAACGTTCAGTGTGTTTAGGGACTCAACATAGTGTAAAATGTTGGAAGACAACCTAAGAGATGGAATGGTATATTTCTGAGGATTGACCAGCGTGTTTCACGCCATAGCTGTTTTGTTGAACATGTGAAGTTCTTGCGCAGATACAGGAACACATAAGCCATCATGATGGACCATTTTTGGTAATTCGACGAACCAAACTAAAGTACCCCTCTTTGTTATTGTTCTCTGGCTTCGTTACTGTGGGCGTTTGAAAGGCATAAACACCAAAAAAAGGTCACCGATGACCAGCAAGAAGTCAAATTTAGGCCACGTCCCGGCGTCAGCCCTTTTTTTGGGAACGTAAACCTTCCTGTGTAACAGGTTTATGTGATCCTTAAGATTATAATTCCGATTTTCGATAAATGGTTTAGTTCGGCATTACTATTGAGTATTACCTATGTATGCTTCGCGTTTATTATACACGGGGTGTTCTGCAAGTGGCTATTTTCTTTTTATTTATAAATGTAAAGGCGTGGCAACTAAAAATATTACTTTCCCTATTTCTATGATTTTATATCCTAAAATAATTCAATGGCTCACCTCCCACTCTCCGAAGAAGCTGGTTTAGTCAGACACTCCTTTGTTTTGTGCATATTTAGAGACCCTTCGGCCTCACGTACTATCTTTCTTCCATACTGGTGAGGATGGAAATAATCCACTTGGCAGTATATGTTTATTAACAATTTAAAACATGCTGTACAAATATCGAAGTGTATAAAATAATAATTTAAGTTTTTTAATTTTGTAATTATCTGTTAAATATTCATGTTGTTTAGTTTTTTATTTAAAACGCCATTTATTTATTTATAATTTTTTACATTGTTAATATATGTTTGTTTTTCAGTTACAAAACTTATTTGGGTATTGAAGTTGGTAATATTGAAATTTTGATTCATGCAAAGCTTATGACCGGAAGAAAATATGTTTTTAATTCAAATGGCCAAATCACGTTAGAAAAACAATGGGCACCTACAAGTACCTATTTTCCTTTGCAGACCGTTGTTGTAAATATTTCGGTTTTTCAAGAAAATTATAGCATTTATGAAAATATTGAAAGTCTTTTTCCTGTGGGTTCCAGTTGTTTTGTTTTTGAACAACCTTATTATGGATCTATGGCAGAAGTAAGTACTAAATGCACTTAAAAATAACATTATAAATTAACATTGTCAAATTTAGAGGTAGTATACTGGATTTTCTGTAAGTTTTGTGTTATGTCATATTTGATGTTTATGACATCACAAGTTCATATTATCATTAAAATAAAGCATAATATTTACCATGTATTACAAAGCTTAATGCAGAAAATTAAATACCATGGTTATACTACTAACATTTTTGTTTGTCCTATGTTGTGCATCAATTCTTTTTGTGGTTAAACCACTACCATCGAAATCCTCAAACAATAAATTAAAATAAAATATTTTTATACAAAACCATCTATTCTTATTGAACAAAAGTAAAATATCAAATTAAACTCCCTCCAAAAACTTGTCCAAATAATTCTAGAATCGTAAATATTATTTTAGGATTTTACCTACCTTAATGTTTACTTTCCAAATTCATTGCTGTAAATTTAAATAATATGCAATTTATAAGGTAAAATTCAGGTGTTTATTGTTTACATTATAAATATAATGAAAATTTTTTAAAAAAGCAATTTATTTTATAGTAGAATAAAGATTAATATGAAAACTTAACAAATGTATAAACTGTAACTCTTTTTAGTTTAACTAAATCTGTATTTACCAAAAAAAAAAAAAGCAACTATCAAAGAAATACTAAGAATGTTTTATAACAACGAAAATTCAACAATTAAGTAATCTACAGATTCATTTTAACTTACTTTTGGGGTTACTAAAATGGGAGAAAACCTTACAAAGTTTCAACCTTTTATTCTTTAATGTTATTCAACCATCAAATAATACTGAAAATGAAACGTTTGCCCAAAATTATTAGTTTAAATTAATAAATTTACATAATTATAATATCCGTAACCTTTATAATTGTCAATTTAAATTTACAACAATTTTATAAAGATTTATCCATAATTTCTTAAAATTGGGGCAATTCTGAAACTAAATGAATCCTAGAGCAACTTTTATAGCTTTATTACTTCAATGAAAAGTAGTTTTGAATAGTGAATTATAATTCAAAAGTCACATTGCTGATTTTTATTTGTAAGTCAGTTTTTTGATGTTTATTAATTTTGGGAAACAACACGTTTCCATCTTCAGGATAATATTTTTAATGAAAACTACAAGTTGCTAAATTGCAATATGATGTACAGTAAAAACTGGAAAAGCCGGAATCCCACTTATTCCGGAAAACATGTACGGTCCTATGAAAATTATAGGGAAAATACATAGGATAAGTCAGAAACTGCTTAACGCGAATACGGAAAGGAAATATAGATCCGATAGAATAAATTGCACCTGAACAATAAAGGAAATTGTGTCTGCATACTTAATGTAAATAATATCTATGCTTCTAACATGCATAAATTAGTATGTATTTCTTAGAAGGAATTAAAATTATATTGGTGTATTAAATTTAACCGTGAGACTTTTTAATGTTATTAACAAACTTCAAAAGGGATTTCTTCATACTATTCTGCTAAAATGCAGAACTAACAGTTCTTGAAACGACACATATGCACTTTCAATTCTAAGTCCGTGCGTATATCCCTAACTGTTTGTGATTTCATACGGTTAAAGTTTGTTAAAAATCAGTTATGATCAGGATATTTAGAAAATATTCAATATCTACAGAAGTACAAAATAGAAAGTTCCAATGTAGTAATACTGAAGGAAATGTTAAAAACTGTGAGAGTCATGTAAACGGCAATAATTGATGTATGCATGTAATACATGATCTCATAAGATATGCTATGATTTAACAACAACAGAGATAAGGTCTTAACAAGAACGAAGAAAATAAATTTACTGCATGACTCCTTTATACAGTTCGTTCAAATTCTTAAGCGGATTCTTTCATTGCTCAACATATCACAAAACGATTTAGAGCACGTGTTTGTGAAAGATTAGCAAATTCATCATAAGACTCAAGAACTACAAGTCAAAAATGTTTATGTTTATAGATTAAAAGCAAGATCAAAGAGTTTTGAGACTTCTACTATGGAAAATGAAACAATAATGTTGGAAAAAATTGATGTACAATTAAAAGAAATAAATAGCTTAAAAGCTCAAATAAAACAAAACAAACAGAAATCCATAGAGATGTCAATTTATATTCAGTGTGTAAACAAAGACACGAGAATACATAAATTGAAGTAGGAGTTAAGACAATCCAATAATGAAACTGTTATTGTCTTCTGAAAAATAAATATACTTAACTAAAATACAAAACCTGGAGTTAGAGCTTTTTGCTACTCAGTGCAATTTAAAAAAATCAACATTTGAATAAATATATACAAACAGAGGTATTAATGATACCAATATAGCACTGTATTTACCAAATAAATTTAAAATTCATGCTGCTTCGTCCACTGCTACAAATGATCCAAGAGTTTTCCTTCAAAATAATAGAAAGGATGCTTGAAAAGGAAGAGTCTTTATTGGTGCTAACTTTATGTCACAGAGAAGACATGTGAGTTGTAATTAAAAGGTGCACAACTTTGCTTCTGCTGTTTTCCAATAGATGGCTTTAGCGGTATGTGGTGGTGGAAATAAACAGATGTAGATGTCATACAATAAACTTGGGCATTTGTCAACATAACCCCATCGAAACATTACTCAATTTATGTCTGCATCATAGTTATTCTCGATTGAAATGTCAGTTTACGAGCCAAATTCTTGTCATTTGCGGGAGGTTTTAATTTTCTGTTCCAGTATGAAGAAATCTGTGGATGAGGCTCATTGAATTCTCTTAAACACTTATAACGAGACCACTATTAGTGAAAGAACCTGTCATGAGTGGTTTCAATGCTTTAAGAACGGTGATTTTGACACCGAAAACCCACATGGCGGTGAAAGAAAGAAGGTTTTCAAAGATGCAGAATTGGAGGCATTACTCCATGAAGACTCATGTCAAATACAAGAAGAATTGGCAGGATCATTGCGATTGACTCAATAAGCTATTTCAAAGTGCCTGAAAGTCATGGGAATAATTCAGAAACAAGGGAATTAGGTGCTATATGACTTGAAGCCGAGAGATGTTGAACGGCATTTGTTTGCTTGTGAACAGCTGCTTGAAAGGCAAAGATGGAAGGGATTTCTGCATTGCATTGTAATTGGGTACGAAAAATGGGTACATTTATGATATCCTCATGTGCAGAAAATCATGGGGACTTCCCAGCCATGCTTCCATGTTGACAGCCAAACCGAATATTCACAATTCGAAGGTCATGCTCTGTATTTGGTAGGACCAACTTGGCATAGTGTATTATGAGCTGCTAAAACCGTCTGAAACAATGACAGGCAATTTGTATCAAAAGTAATTAATGCATTTAAGCCGAGAATTGAAAGGCAAACAGCCACAATACACCGAAAGACATGATAAAGTGATTTTACAGCCAAAATATACTTGGAAACATTGAAATGGGAAGTCCTACCCTACCCACCGTATTCTCCAGACATTGCTTCCTCTGATTATTATTTGTTTTAATCAATGACACATGGCCTGGCTGGTCAGCACTTACGTTCTTATGAAAAAGTCAAAAATTGGATCAATATGTGGACTGCCTTAAAAGGTGAGCAGTTTTTCGATGTGGGATTCGTATGTTGCCTTAAAGATGGGAAAAAGTAGTGACCAACGATAAACAATATTTTGAATCATAGATGTATAATCAGTCTGTTACAATAAATCCTCAAATGTCGAAAAAAAACAGCAGAAGCAAAGTTGTACACCTTTTAGAAAGACTTATAGAGAAGAAATATTATTAGTCACTGTTTAAAATGCCCTCAGCGCAAGACGTGTTTAAAGAATTATCCTAAGAATATTGCCACGTTTTAATTTTAGTTTAGTGAAAATGTACCACTTTCTGCTTGTAATAGGCATTTATTTAGTTATTTAATCTTGTCTTCTTTTCAAATAATTAAGGTTTAAGTCATTTAGTAAAATGTAAATATTATAATTGCAGTTTTGGGACCGCTGGCATTCCAGCAATTTAAAAGAATTTTTGCAGAATTTGTAATGGTTTACTGCATATGCCATGATGTTTCCTTTGATCTTCCCTTTTTTCCTGAGGCCGCTCATCGTTTCTCCTACGAAAAGCTTCTCTTGGCTGCTCAACATAACTTCGGATGTATTACCCAGTTTTGTTTAAACTTGGGTTTTTCCATGATTGTTTGTGTTATTATTCCCATTTGCATCGGCATCCAGTTTCTCCCTGATTTTTTCCCAACTCTTCTTTCGCGAGTTCGCTCATCTCATGTTTTGTTTGATTTAAGGACAAATCTAATCTTTCTTCGATCCTTTCTATGTTTAAATTTACCTTGTCAATATTTCCCTTAACATCCTCCACCCTGTCATGCAACAACACCATGTGCCATTTCGTTTTACTCGCTTCCATTTCAATGGTCTTCTCAATTTCTTTCACTTCTCTTTCTACAGGTTCCACTTTGGCATCTACATATGCTCTCAAAAGTTCAGACTCCTTATGCATTTGCTTCTGCATTCTTATTTCTCCTTCATTCATCATTTTCCCAAGAGCTTTTGTAATTTCTTCTTATTGGTTATCTATTTTCCCATCGAGGGCATTCATTTGCTTCTGCATTCCTGTAATATTATTATTCATCTGTCACAAAAAGGACATCAAACTTACTACTGTATTTTCTTCCTGCGCTGTCTTTTCTCCTATGATCGCATGCATCACTTGATCTGCACTCATTTCTTCAATTTGTGGCTCCTCCCCTTGATGTTCAATTTTTAATATTGTCTTCTCCCTTGGCTGCGTTCTCAGTCAGTAGAGTTCAAGATTCCTTAATTTCCCATTTGCGTAACGATTCAAGCCCCTACTTATGGCGAAAAAATGTAACACAAGGATTTTTGACCAGACTTTAGAACTTACCCGTGGGCTCTAAAATGTTAGTTTTTTGCTTTCTGTAACACCCCGGTAATAATTATTGATTTTCATAAACAACAAGCGACTTTATTTCTAAAGAGTCAAAAAATTACTCTTTACCTTTCACACTCGGCTTGAAATCAAAAATAAAATTCTAGAGCCGCTTTTTATACTGTTGAATGCTACAAAAGTGATCAAATTAGTTTTCCCTTATTTGTTCTTCAGATTCATTTTTGTTTTGACAATCACAATCACACTATTTAAAAAAAATGGTCCTGATAATGCTGTTTATTTTTGACTGAAATATTTGATTACAACAATAGAATCTCATATTTAATGCTAATCTTTGAATTTGAAAATTATGTGAATTATTATAGTAAGTTAACATCAATATTCAGTGCAACCTGCCACAATTCTTACAACATTGATCTTAGACTAAAACAAAAACATAAACGCCCCTAACGCTATCATAATTCCTAACTAAATATTCTGGTTGTTTTAAAATATTTAATCTAGATATATATTGAAACTAATTGCAAATACTTTAATAACTAAAACATTCTGCTTAAGACTATAAATGTTTATTTAAAATTATCGATTAAATTCATCAATTCGAACGTGATTTATAGCTATGAATATGTATAAAAGTACTCACAGTTTAAATTATTAAGTATATTGCATTGTATTGACAGTAGATGAAAAGCGGGGCCCCTCTTGCAGAGCCGGAACAGCCTCACAACTTCTCTTCTGAATTGAGAAAAGTGCGGGTAACCAAATTGTTATCTAATTAAGTTCGTGATGCATTGACTATGATGCTACACCTGTAACGATGATGCACTAATAGTTATGATGTATACACTAAAGTGATGCAATCACACGCGTGCTGATGACGTCATGATCTTTTAATAACTCTTTTGGTAGGACTTTAATAATTATTCTTTAGGACACCTAAAATAAGGGCTAACTACCCCAGACTTTGCCGTAACAACCCAAAAATGATCTACACCAACTCCTGGACTTTTCCGGTGATGCTATGACATCACCCCAAAACCGATAGCGTAACTTCCACTGTTCGCGTTTTCTTCCTTGCTAATGAATCTTTTAATGTTATAATTTATACAAAAATTCACTTTCCTATAATTTAGGTAACTTTGAAATTTAACTTGAAACTGAAGGTCGCACTCTGAATCTGCGTGCGCCTCCAAATGCGTCTTCAGATCAATTTCTACTTTTGTATATCAGCTCCATTATGCACGCTCTCTAATGATTTTTGCTTATATGTACACCTTGATTCATTATTAATATTTTTAATTTGCATTTTGAAAATTCCTTAACAGTATTAACTATTATGACATGAAGAAAGAAAACTAATTATTGAAATAAAATGTTTTTGAGTTTCATAATATTACTGATTAATCCGCTAGCATCTTATACCCTTTTCTCTAGAGAAACTTATATCTATGCTATATAAACTAGACGAGAATGCATCATATACTACTAAAATATTTATTGTCTATCAAATTCAAATTCAAAAAGTAAATGAAGTTTTATTTCTCTGATTTTACGGTTATTGAAAAGCTACTAACATGTTCATTAAGATGATTCAACAATTAAATTTTTACCAAATGAGCAAAGTGATGCAATTATTTCACATTTAATAAAAATGATCAATCTAACTAAGCAATGAACATTATTTGACACAAAAATGCGAATCTTTATATATTGATTCAG
>JAHWXV010012160.1:0-28055 GCA_024586415.1 Phrixothrix hirtus | reverse complement strand
ACCATCATCAGAATGTACAAAATTAAAATTATTTCATGTTACAAATATAACACTATAAATATAAAATGAATAATAACGATGTAAAAATTAATAAGAAATTAGAAATTAGAATCTAATTTCAAAATTTTCTTATTAATTTTTACATCGTTATTATTCATTTTATATTTATAGTGTTATATTTGTAACATGAAATAGTTTTAATTTTGTACATTCTGATGATGGTATTACTTTTTTTTTTAAGAAAAGTAAAAATTGCCGAAACAATTGTCAATTTAAATAAAAAATATAAATTTGGGCGAAGACCTTTTAAATTATTAGATTAAATAATTTCTCTGAGAAAATTCGTTGAAATGAGTTACTCAGAAAAATCTCGAGAGTTAACCAATGTTTTGTCTGGGGAGTAACTTGGATGGGCGGCCGTTCCATTTATCGTCCTCAAAATAATAGTAAATTAATATATTAATGATTTGTGTGCATTATTTTCATACATAATTACTTTTATTTAAATCTATAAATTATTTTTGCTTTAAATGAACTCAAAATTTAATAATAAAACTCTTAGTACATGTATAAAGGAAATTATAAAAGGATGAATTATTTATGCTTTTAAATTAATTTTAAAGTTTACAATTAAGGTGTATAGGAAAGTTGTTTACGTCAATAAATTCAAATTAATTTTAAAATGTGTAAGAGAAGGTTGTGGGGTCTCATGCCAAATTTTTTTTTGCATATTATATTAGTTTTACTTGAACCAAATGTTTAGATATTCTGTAATTGTTTGTACCACGACATTTTTCCTCTTTAACATTATAAGTGAAATATTTAGTATTAACTTTTTTTTATTATTTTACTATTAGGAAACTTCATAGGCGTAGTAACAGACAGAACATTAAGTATAAGTAGGTAAAGCATTCATATACTGCAAGTCTAACCTGAGCTGCATTCGTACTTTTCCAGTGGCTAACGCTAAATAATTGCTTCGGAAGTATCTCAGAGTAAAAGCCTAGCATTATGGTTGAAATGAGATTACTTATCGTTTAGTTTTTGAAAGACCTTCCGTAAAGGTGACGCCCACAAATAACGACTTTTTCCCCTATTTCTGACGCTTGCAAGTCGTCCTAAGTTTTAGTCCAATGATTTCGAATAAACACCGTCAAGCGTCTTTATTCTTCACTGTGGCTGCCGCAGCTACGAGCTAATTCAGAGTAAACGGCATTTTTAACAACGTTTAGGGGCCCAAAGAGCTTTTCGGCCCATTATAATGTCCCTTGATTGAATTTTCAAATTAATTACCTTAAGAACATTTTGAAAAGTACATTTAAAAGCATACTTCTTAAAATATTCTTAAGATAATTAATTTAAGAGTCTAATCACGAGGTTTTATTAAAGATTTCATTAAATACAATGGTGGTATAAATTTTCCTTTTTAAAATTGCATGTGAAACTTCTAGTAATTATGAATATTTGAAATAATAGATATTGGGTTGCCATATTTTTCTAACATATCCTTAATATTGTGTCATGAGTCATTTAAATTGCCTATCTTAATTCTTAGATATTATACCTACATGATGTTTTAGTTTTATCTCTTGATATATTATTTAGAAGATATATTGAATTGTTCTACATTTTAGGTAATTTTAATGAACTTGCTGACTTTGATTGTTTCAGGATAAACTTGATATATTCATTGCTTACGATGTATTAGCTAGTTAATTGTTCTGGAATGTTAAAATTGTATTATTGATATTAAACTGTTGAAATTATATCTTATGGTCTGTTCTAACTTAAATAATTCTCTATCTTTTCGATTATCAATTAAATCAATCCTGTTAAAGTTACGTTGAATCTTAACTATTACCTTCGAAGAAAAGCGATTACTTTAATAAGGCAAGTTCGACTCTAACTTTGAATATGCCTCGTTGCAGAAATCAGTTTTCCTTTGAGGCTATATGATCTAGATCTATAGGTTTCAAATTACTTAATTGCCATTTTAATATAATTAATAGTTGGGAAAACTGTGTTTCGGGCAAAGGTGCTTTAAACAATTCTCCGATATATTTTATTCTTTCTTGATGTTTATCTTTAATATCACCTACCTTCCTATAAAATGTTCTTACTTAACCTATAATATTCTATTTGTAATTTTCTTTCCTAAATGTTTTTATCTGTTGGTAACAAACTGCGTTGCCTCTTCATTTTTACTCACACATGAATCATGTATTTCTATACTGCCATTTTCTTTTGCATCACGTTCACCCATTTTTATTTTATCCCATTTGCTCTTAACATCTTATACCTAATGCCAACAGTTTCGGAAAAACTTTAGATCTTTTTGAAAAGTTGATTTGCTACCTCTTTTTTGATGTAATCTATCGCAGATACCTTTCGATACTTGTTTTTTGTATTCTCTATCTTTGTTACGATCAATTAACTTCATATATGATCTTCATATTTGTGTAGACTTGAGAACCTTTTAACCGCTAAAATTCGCTTATTTTAAACGGAAAGTTCTGTATTTTTAACTGCAATATTTTCACTATACTAAAACGTATAACAATAAATAATCTATTTAACATAATTCTAAATTTACCACATATTTAATAAAACTAGATAGAAGGCTTTGAGTAATAAATAATTTCATCATAGTTTTTAGAAGCACTCGATTTTTTTATAAGAAGTGAATTCACATTTTATAATACGATATAATAAAATAAAATCTAGGTTTTAAATACCACTAGTTTCTAGGCACAAGGAATTCAAGTATGTAGTTAGATACGTGTTGTTTTATTAAAATAAAAGGAAGTATATTTTATTTACCAGTTTAATGAAAAGCCCAAAGTAATCGAAAATGTGTTAGCTAAA
Source organism: Phrixothrix hirtus (assembly GCA_024586415.1). Taxonomy (NCBI): domain Eukaryota; kingdom Metazoa; phylum Arthropoda; class Insecta; order Coleoptera; family Phengodidae; genus Phrixothrix; species Phrixothrix hirtus. Next base: position 25,190 of record JAHWXV010012160.1, on the reverse strand, counting down.
TTTACACATTACATTTTCAAACGATTAGGTTTAAATATTCTCAAGATACACCTAGTATACCATTATCATGTGCAGTATCGAAGTCCTTTGTTTAGTTTCACAATTCCTATACTTCATAATGGCTTCATACACGCTGTATACAATAGAAACGAGCCAATATAACCGAAATGTGGGACTTGAAAAATTGTGTTTGTTTATTCAAAGTAATTTTCTCCTGAATTTATACACAAAGATAATGATTTACAATTGATTGAAATTACTGTACTAAAACTTCGATCGCTGCTTGAATGATTACAATATAATTAAAGCAGCAATCTTCTAATAACCCTTTTCTATAAAAATAGAAGTCAGTTGAATGGTGCTCAGGTGAATATAGTAGATTTTTTGACACATACATTTGATTTTAGGCTAACAATGGTAGTGTTACAACTGAATTGATTTGAACTTGAAGATTTTTAATTCCCCGGAAGTTAAATTTTTATAAGTTTACTAATAACAGCGTGCATTAATGATGTATGGAACACCTACCTTATTTCTGAGATGGTTTCTGTTTAGTGATTCGCAGTCTGGCGGTATTCCTTGGAGACTTGCATCTATCTTCCTCACTATTTAGGAGCTTCCCCCAACGACGTTCGAATTGCTCGTCCGGTGTCGTTAGACACCCTCCTCACTACTCATATTCGGCGGTGCCCTTTCAGGAATGCGCGTATCGCAAATTCAGAGGTAAAATTAAGATTAAATGAAATAATATAGAGAAATATAATTAAAGTTGCATTTTGTGTGTGTTTGCATTCGTATTCCTTATTTGAATACATCATTTCGAATGAATATGTTTCTGTTGCCATTATTGTATCTTTTTCACAATCTAAAATTTATTCTCTAAAAAGTCTACTTCAACTATAATTTCTCTGCACTAAATTCTTCCATTTCATTGAACTGGCTGCAGCATTCTTGAAACAAGTTTACAGTCATGAGGATATTGTCAAAGCAGGTGAGAAGTTTTTCGTTGCTTTATACGGGGGTGATATGAATAGTGAAAATTTGAACAGCCTCCGCTACCACTTTGACCTGAAAACAGCTGAAAAACAAAAGTCAATCTTACACGTTTGCCCCCGACTTAAGACGCTGCAGGTAACCATTCTTACAGAACGTATAATTAGATTAAAAAAACCCTAAAGGTGGGGTTTGAAGAGTACTGATCAAAGGCTCACACCAGCAATCACAACTCAAGATCCTGCTCTACAAACAGTACTATGATTCATATCGTGTAAATGTAAATGTAAATGTAAAATATGCAAGTTCTGCACTGGCAAGTCATGCCAAAATTCTCCTGCAGTAATCCTAGAAAAAGAAGACGAACTCGTGGTTATAATGGAATGTCTCGGGGAGTTTTCCAGTAATCCTTCAGATATCCCAATTTCACTCAAATTAATGATTGACAAAGAAGATTATTTGCTGCTAGGACCCTCAAAGAAGTCAAATTTAATTATAACTTCACGCTGAGAAGTGAAATTATAATTTCAAACTTAGTTGATGAACTGTGTTCACATGTTATAATAACACAATAATAATAATAATATTTGTTACTTTAGTTATGCATCTTATTATTCATCACGCGTGGATTGTTGAATATTACAGTATAATTATTATAATGTAACAAAAATTAAAAATAATAAAAACCTAGCGGAACATTCTAGAACCATACACCATGTTCCATATAATAAAGTAGATGGTGTAATCATAAATGACTCATTGCGATAATCGATAAATGTCGATTAAATTTGAGGCCAGCAATGAGTCATACCATTGCAATTTATTACATCATGATTATGACTAATATTCTAGACTCTTCCTTCTTTTTTCTACATCTTTTTCCTACCTATATAAATAGCAGATTATGTTCCTTTAGTTTAGTTTTAATTAGAATCTTATCATGTTAGTTACTCTTACACGTAAAAAGCAATATAAACGTTTGTTGTTGATATGTAGTGTATACAAATCATCCTATTATTAGTGAATATAAATAAATATTTTAAAACAATTAACTAGCTTGATTACAATAATTAATACTATTTTATTACCATCATTTTTTATTACAGTTACTATTACTATTATCATTTTTTATCAATACAATACATGTGTATAATTTAGTTTAAACTTATTTGTTTAATGGAATATAACCCATTTTTGTACTCAAAAATGATTATATCGATTTTTGCCAAAATCCATTTTGCTGACTTTGGTTTTATGTTATTTTTTAAGGAACCATTAGAACCATGCACGTCTGGCTGTGCTCATATTAAATCTAATAAATCTACGACAAAATCGTTGCTTTTGGCTTTCCTCGCAGGACGAGTATTCTTTGAGGTATTTGGCAAAGTTCATGATCAAAATAGAATTTTTTATTTTTTTAGAAAAATTGCGCATTTTTAAAATTACGCATCTCAGAAAGTACAGTATTCACCTTGAACTTATAGTACAGAAAATGTAATCTACTATAAAACTGAGTAAAATACATTTTCTGTAAGATGCATGGTTTGGGAGGTATTGGACAAAAACTGAAAAAAGTTCGAAAATGTTTCTGTTTTTGTGCATTACGCAGCTCGCACAGGTTCTTTGTATATGCATAGTTGGGATTTTACTATCAGCTTTGGTCCTAAAGCATGTCCAAAAGTTGTAACTATATAACCTTTTGCAAGGAATCATGAATAAATTGACTGGGCCACAAAATTTGTAAATCAAAGAATTTACCCAAAATAGTCAGTAAATAAACGAATTCTTAGTGTTTTTAGACGTTAATCTAATGTTGCGGAGAAGATTATCTATGACCTTAGATATGGTAAGGTATGTATTAAATGTGTTTCATACTAGTTAACCAAAAAATTCGAGAAAAATACTTTTGACGAAGTAAAAATGTCTTTTTTAATAGTATCGTAACTAGGAATGCAACATTAGTATCTAAGTATCTATAACTCAAAAACTAAATATTAATAGATTGAATGGCGTTATATGTTACATTACGTCTAAAAATTTGAAAGTGCAGACTTCTTCTTAGAACGTTATGGTAATTGTGTTCTGGGGCCGTTACGATGTTACTCTTTTCTAATTTCTTCAACAGGGACTATAATAAATAGCCAGAAGTACATACCGATGCTAAAGGAAGCTATTGGAAAGAAAACACTACAAAAGAATATATACTCAGGAAATAATTGAGAAACGCAGATAGTCGTTTATGCCCCAGTTCGAGTCCTCTGCTTTTTATTTGGACTTAGTACCGTATATCTTCCATTGGTTTGGCATAATGGAAGGAACTTTGAGCGAGATCAAATTTTATTCACTTGAGCAAATGAAGCCGGATGTAAGACAATGAAAGTAGATGTGAGCAATGAGTTAAAAGGTGACATATGTTTATTCAGGGAAAATGGTATTTTCTAATCTAAACTGTAAACTAATGCTGCACAACATTTCTTCTTGTTACGTTTTTATTGAATGATAATTTAGATCAACAAGGAATTGCTTACGATATAGTCGTATTTCATTTTGAAACATGGATTGTAGTTAGTATTTGAAGGATATCCTATTTTCAAGTTGATTAGTACGACTCAAAAATATGTCGATCTTTTGCGATTTTCCATAAACATAACGGCTGCTTAAATATATTACATACACAGTATGCTAGTAGATGTAGGAAAGTAGTACTGTAATATTTCAGTATCTGTGGCTATTTTATAGGACAAGGGTACCGTAATGCGTGGTACCGTAATGCGTGATCACCTCTTAAATGACAAAGTATGACAATTAACAAAGAGACTGATCAAGTTGGCTAGAGTTGAGTTATTGATTAGCAATGGTAACTATCAGTTTGTTATCTATAAAGCTTTAGCTACTTGCCGTTAACGTTTAGAACTGTTATTTTAATTAATAACTAAATTATTGAGATATGTCTACATTAGTGTCGCGTGATTCTGACAAAAACTATGTTAGATTCAAAAGCCGAACAAAGAGTCAATTTAAAGATTTTAATAAAACTTGACAAAAGTACCATTATTGAACATTCAAAGGGTTTATAGGAATATTAGTATATCTTTGGCTACTGCCAGTGAAGAAGTTGGAGATGACGACAAGCTACGACATCCGATTCTTTACTGTTCTTTCCGATGATAGGGACGTTCTGCTGGTTGAATGGGTTTATGAAGTAGCACCAGGATAATTTGAGAAATTCTCGGAATCACTTATACGAGGCGCTAGCAGCGAAAAATTGTTAATATCAGTTTAAAATTACTTCTTTCGATTGACATCTGGTAAAAATTCATTTTATTGCATTATCTCATTCTGTGCGAGATGTGATCGTAAAAGATGTCACATGTGCGTTGTCGAAATGAAGAAAACAGAAGTTCGTTTAGTGACTAGGTTTTTTGTTTTGGAATGTTTCTCGGTGACGGAAATTCATGAAATGTTACAAAAAGTGACAAATAATGGCAGAGCCATCTATTGCTTATATTAGGAGATATTTTAATATAAATAAAATACAGTAGAAAATTCCTCCTAAAAATGACAGGAATTTTAAAAATTAATTCGGCACAAGTGAAAAGTCATGAAACTATAATATGAACAATTCTAAGGCTTCTCACCAAAAGATTTTTATAACCTAACTAAATAGGCAAAAATATAAAAGTTTGCATTGCAAAAGAAGTTTTGCATTTTGGAACTAGCGTAAACAGCCACCCGACAATGATGAGCCCCACATAGGGCGAAACCATTGGTCTGCTGGTACTGCACGCTGATTGAAAATGCAAACTTTTATATTTTTGCCTGTTTAGTTAGGTTATAAAAATCTTTTGGTGAGAAGCCTTAGAATTGTTCATATTACAGTTTGATGACTTATCACTTGTGCCGAATTAATTTTTAAAATTCATGCCATTTTTAGGAGAAATCTGCTTCAGTGTTTTATTTATGAAATGTATTGAAGGAATCTACACCAGATTTTTCGCTGTTGCAAGGTGGACTACAGAATTTAAACGTGGCTCTAGCCGTGTTTAAGTGAACGTCCAAAAAGTGCTACAACTACAGAAATTGTACGAAAAATAAATAATATAGTCCATACAGGCAGGCGATTGAAGATTGTTCAGGTAGGCTAAGACTGCCGGAATTTTAACTAACGCATTTACCATATTTTGGCAATGAAAGAATTCTGCGCAAAATGGATGTCGGATTTGTTGACCGTCGATCAAAAGTGCATTCGACTGCAAATATCGCAGAGTTGTTTCGACCGTTTCAAAAAGGATAGGAAACATTTTTTACAGTGATTTGTAACTACGGATGAAATTTAGATATTCACCATTCATCGGACATAAAACGGGTTGTTTAGCTCCGAAGAAGTCTAAGTCGGTTTCATTAGCTGGTAAGGCTACAGCATCCGTATTCTGGGTACTCAAGGGGAATACTTTTCATTTATTACTTACAGATGGTTAAACCGTTACTGGAGCATACTACACAAGCCTTTTAGATAAATTAGATACAAATATTAAAGAAAAAAGATCTGATTTATTGGAAAATAAAGTGCTTTATTATCAGGAGAATATATTACTTCACAGAAGTGCAATTGCAATGACTAAATTGGGCGAATTTAAGTATGAATTATTGGAAGATCCCCCAATTCTCCGGATTTAGCACCATCAGACTTCCACCTTTTTTCAATTTTAAAAAAATGTGTGGCTTCAAAGCATTTCAAAACAAACGAAGATATCATTGCTACATTGAACACCTATTATAAGAAAAGTGTAGAACTACTGGAAGAACATTGGACCAAGTGTATCACCGTTTTAGGAGATTATGTTGAAAAATAAAATGATTTTTATGATTATAACTACGTTCTTTCATTTACATTCTGAGAATCTTTCAAATTATGCAAAAAAGGGGAGAATGCATCCGGAAGAAGGGACTTGAGTTAACGACAAATGATTGGATGTTAGATTCTGCTCATAACGCTTTATCTATGGAGCAATTATTGACAACCATGGACATTATCATCCCCCATACTTAGCTGGTTTTGTACCATGCCACTTCTTTTCATTTCCCAAAACAAAAAGCAAGTTTAAAGCAACTAATTTTGAATACGTTGATGATATAAAAAAGAAGGTGATAGAACTTCTTAATGAACTAACGTCTGATGAGCCACAGTACTGTTTTAATCAATGCCAGACGCACATGACACGGTGCACAGGCGCGAAAGGAAACTATTCTGAAGGGAATTTCATATGGTAACACCTTCTACTAAACGTAGTTTTGTAATCAAGATGACCTAGTTATTTAATTTTCATATCTTATATGATGGTAATGCTGATGATGATAAAACAGTGGTACTTGTCAAACCTATGCATTTTTTGACCGCAATGAACCATAAATCTCTGCTGAGTATGTAGAGAACCACGGAGCATTTGGTTTGCTACATTCAGAACGCAATGTATTAAACATTGTAATACAGTAATCTTTGCTACTTAGTACTTGATCATAATAAACCGCTAGTAAACAGATACGAACATGTCAAAATAAACCACTAAAGTAGCACACTTTGTATTATATACATTTATGAAGTTTTATAATGCTACCGTTATTAATATAGCTATCTTTATATATTAACAAGGGTTCAAATTTCAATCTATTATAGATGGAGGCGATTAGAAGAAATAGTGTGCAGTGAAGTTACGGCATCCTGGTGCGCCATCTACCAGCTGGCTCAAGAACTCGTGTAAAAATGTTTGCTATACCTAAACCATTGTACAAGGGGTTATTGCCAAATAGTTGGGCGTTGCAATTTTCCCTAAATAAAACAGAATATGTTGTTTGGCAAATCGCTCCTCCCATTTTGACGATAAAAACTTTAACCAATTTTACTCTGTGAATTTTCAACGAAAACATGCTAGATAAAAATCTTAGTTTTGATAAAACTGAGTAGCAATTGCTGATTAAATACCTGTCTTTCAAGGCAATTTCCGGAAAGGAAATGTATGCAGTTATAAAAAAATAGATTGCCGTATTGGGAGACCGTTTTTATGTTCACTTTTGAAACTGTTGATGCCTGAAGTGTAAAGATATCTCTAGCTGAGATCTTAAACTTTCCTAAAAACATGCCTTTCACACCGTGCATCATAATTTGGACATGAGAACATTATCTGTGTGATAGATTTTTGATACCGATCAAAAAGGACTCAGAGTGGCAACTTTCAAGTCACGTTGCCGCCGTTCTGAATAGGATATTTTAAAATTTTTAAATCGTGTAACTATGAACGGAAGATAAATTCATCGTTATGATCCCGAAACAACAGTACAATCCAAGTTCTAGATTGTATTACAGAAAAATCGTGAAGTTGGACTTCATTGATTGACTATGCCCCCGCCAACCCTATTAGGCTACTACCGATTTCCGAAATTAATAAAGCAGTAATAAGTACCGTGGTTCCACGGTGATTTGTAGTTTGCAGACCAAAATAGTGAATGTTATTCTACGTCTTGGAACTACGTCGTGATTGCATTGAATGAATAAAAATTTGTTTTGAAATACAGTAACGTCAACTATGTTAAGTTAGGAATTTAACAATACGTTTTCATATCGGCGGTACGTAAAAAATGTGTCTATTATTTTTTGTACAGTTTTAAGTGATGTAAACTTCATTACACAAGTAACTTTTGTGTATAGCCATCCAATATCAAGTTATTTTCAAAACGTCTACGTTTTATTTTGATTTTGCGGTATAAAACAACAAACGGCACAATTTCAGGGTTGAAAATTTAATAAAGCAACTTAGAATACATAAATCTGCAAAGAGGGACTTTCCAAAATTTTTTTCCGCTCATTTATAATCTAAGAAATGGAAACACGACAGGAAAGGTGCTCGCGTTAATTTTTGGGACAAGAACGTAATTATGACGAACTAAAATAGGATAGGGGGCTTATTGCTTTACATTATTGTAATAAACTTTGAAATAATAATTTTGTAGAAGATTCTGGAACTTCCAGTACGTTTTATCGAACTAAAATGAATGAGGTAATCATAAACGACTCATCACTGCAACTGATATTAAAATAAATTCAATAAGTCATGACATTGAAATTTATTACATCAACATTTTGACTAATTTTACTTTTTAATATTCTGGGATGTTTCCAGAACATATCCTTTCTATATGTATAGCAGTTTAAATTCCTTTAGCTTTTGGTGTTTCCTAAGAGATTGATTTAAGAAGCTGTTACAAATAAATATAAATGTAAAGATTTATGGCTAGTGTACTATAAAATAAATATTAACTTAAATACGTGCAAATAAATAATTATAATTTAGTAAATATACTGCGCCAAGAAATTAACACGCCACTAGGGAATCCTTTATAAAACTATAATAAAATATCCTTTACAAATTAAAACACAGTGAAAAGCAATGAAAAAGGAAAGCGTTCGAAAATTTTAATTAACAAAATTTTTAATGAAATGGCCTCAGCATTGAGTATTCCCACCTCTTTTTCTAATAATGGCTTGACATTGACGACCCATAGTCAAAATAAGTAAGCTTATGTCATTCTACTCCAATCCATTCCATGTTTACACAAGGCGGCGCCCCACCTCTTCCAGGGTATTGACTGGTTTCGGAAAATCTTGCAAGCGTCTGTCCCAGACATGTTATATTGGATTGAGGTGTGGACTTCTTGCTAACCAATTCACGGTGTCGATTTCAACCTCCTCTAAATAAGTTTGAACTGTGCGAGCAGTGTGGGGTCGCGCATTATCATCCATTAATACAAAATTTGGTCCGATATAAGGCGCGAATGGCACAACACAGTCTTGGAGGATGTCCATTATATATTGATCAGCATTAAGATTTCCATTGCTTATTACTACTAAGTCCTTGCGAATTGTTAAAGAAATGCCTCCTCATACAATTACAGGTCCTCCACCAAATGATGTCGTATTCAGAACGTTGTATTGCGTATATTGTGGATTGGGTCGTCTATACACATGACAAGGTCTATCACAGACATAAAGACAAAATCTGGATTCGCCTGTAAAGAGAACTTGTCGCCAGTCACCCTGCAACCAATTAACATGAGTTCTAGGAAAATTCAAGCGAACTCTCCGATGTTCTACGGACAAGACTGGACCTCGGGCAGGCACACGACATACCAAGTTAGCTTTTCTTAGACGTTTACGAACTATTTCTATGCTAATTCGAGTACCATGAACTTCCTTTAGTTGAGATTCGAAACTTCTGCTTGTAACGAATCGTCTTAGAGCATAAAGTCTCAAAAGGCGATCCTGGACACGGGTTGTGGCACGATGTCGTCGGAAATGGTTACTAGTGTCCCTATACATTTGTATCATTCGGGATACCGATGTATGCGACACGCCGAACCTTTCTCCTATTCGGCGATAACTCCAGCCTTCCTCTAACAACACCACGGCATGCGGACATTACTCTCTCGTCAAACTTCGAAATTCGTATTGCATAATGACGAAGCGGAAAAACAAGAAACAGTAAGATAACTTTACCAAGATAAAACACGATATAAATACAAATTAAAACTGATAGTTTATTAAATGATTTAATTTTATGTAACTAGCACCAAATACAATACCAAATGTCAACACAAGTTTGCCAACTGAACGTCATATACTCAGTTGTTTCAAACAAACGCTAACCGCCACAAATTATCAACAAATAAAATAAATATTTATTCGTTTACTACATGGTGCGTTAATTTCTTGGAGCAGTGTGTAAATAAAGACATTTTAAAAAATTAGCTAGTTTTGTTACATTATTAACTAGGCTTTGAGGAAAATGATAGCGATGTTGATGTAGGAGATCCGAATTATGAAATGCATACGAAATCTGAAGAAAGTTGGGAATAATGCAGAAAAACAGACAATTAAAGGAAGAAAACGGAAGTTTTCGCCCAAAAACCGGAAAAGGAACGCGCAGTCAAGAGTAATGCATTCGAGACTAGAGTATACAATAAAAAGGGATAGGATTATTCTATGCAAACGTGTTAAACCCGCTTGTAAGGATGCTTGTAAATTGAACTGCAAAAACAAGATATCGGAAGAAACTCGTCGTTTTATAAATTCCAAGTATTAGAACCATTAAAAATCTATTAAGATGAGGTGGAAATTTATTGCATCTAGATTTAAGCAAATTTCAATAAAACTAAAATCAGAAAGAAGTGGCCATCGTCAAGGTAAATTACTATTCACTAACCAATACAGTTTTGAACTAGATGGTCTTAAAAGTATAGTTTGTAAACAATTTTCTCTGAAGACCCTTTGTACCTCCCAACAAGTTGTTAATATACAAATATCTAAGAAGAGAGAAGGTGGAATAATATCTCCAGGCAAAAGGGGAAAGTGTGTTCCTTCCAATAAAATTTCAGAATACGTGAGGAACAATGTCAGAAACAAATATTTATAAATTTCCGGTATATCAGTCACATTATAGTCGTGAAGGTACCAAAAAGAAGTATCTGGGAAATAATTTAAACCTCTCAAAAATGTATGCATTATATTTAGAGGATTGCAATGAAAATTGGGTTCGTCAAGCAATATAATGGCTTTACGCTGAAATTTCCAATTATGAATTTAACTATTCATTCAAAAGTCCAAATAACGACACGTTTGATGCCTGTGATAATTACAAGATATAGCTACAGGAGTCGACTTCTTTAGAGGAAAGAAAACTTTTCAAGATGGATATGACAGTCATTTAACATATGCCGAGAAAAGATACGCTCTTAAATCAGTGGATAAACAAACACCACGTCAAAGTAATTGAAAAAGTTATAATAGAAGACCTACAAAAATGCTTGCCAACACCGGAATTAGACAATTCCTAAAGCTTTTATTCACTGAAGCCCTGAACCTATAATTTTACAATTCATGACTATACCATGAGGGGTGTTCAATGTATTCTCGGTATAAAGGAAAAAGCAGAAAATTCTGAATAAATTTTATTTTTCAATGTAGTTCCCCATAACCTCAATATACTTGTTTGATCGGGAAACTAACTTTTGAATAATCTGTAAAAAATAATTTTCCTCTTTGTCCGAAAAATGTGCGTTAATTGCCGCCTTCAGCTTTGCATCATCGGAAAAACGCTTTTCACGAAGATCTTTCTTGAGGTTGGGGAACAAAAAGTAATCACCGCGGGCCAGGTCGGGGTTGTAGGGTGGATGGTTGATTTCCTCAAAACCACAGTCTCGCACAACAGCCTTGGCAACACGCCCTGTGTGAACCGGTGCGTTGTCGTGAAGAAGTAACACACCTGCAGTTAATTTTCCACGCCTTTTCTCTTTAATTGTTCTCCTTAAATTACGCAGAGTGTTTGCGTAAGATGTGGAAGTAATACTATGACCTTTTTCTGTGTACTCAGTCAGTAAAATTCCTTTTGAGTCCCAAAACAATGTGGCCATGAGTTTTCCGGTAGATGGAGTGACTTTGAACCTATTTGGTGGCTGTGCTCCTTTTTTATGCCACTTATTGGAATCCTACTTGCTCTCAGGATCATAATAATGAACCCACGTTTCATCTCCGGTAATAATTCGGTCGAAAATACTTGGTGGATTTTCACCACAGAGCTCCAAAGCTCCCTACAGCATTCGACTTGAACTTGTATTTGAGTCGCGGTGAGCATTCGCGGCACCCATCTTGCACTGACCTTTGACAGGTTAAGATGGTCATAAAGGATAGTGTGAATTCTACCCACGGATAGCTTAGTCATTTCTGCTACATTTTGACCTTTATACAGGCATCCCCAAGTAGAAGTTTCTCAACAAATTTCACGTTTTCCTTAGTAGTGGCACTTACAGGCCCGCCGGCACGGGGGTCGTCATCAATGCTTTCTCTACCTCGTTTAAACTCACTTGACCACTTTTTAACGGTGGATAATGAAGGAGCCGAATCTTGATAAACAGTCACCATCTCTTCGTGGATGATTTTTTGGGGTTTCCATGTTTTGCAAAGAATTTTATCACAGCTCGATGCTCGATTTCTCGCAACATTGTCGCTTCAGTCATTGTGGTCGTCTTTCTCCAAGGATATCTAGAGCGAATAATGATGATAATGAATTGAAACTTTGTATTTATACCCTCAAGGAGTGTCATTTGCCATTGAGATAATTTACAAACCTTTTATCTTTACTAAATCACCCCGATACCGAGAATACATTGAACTCCCCTCGTACATAAGTGTTATTGTATGATGTGGGATGAAAGTGTAGCCGGTCGTGGGCGAAACAGGGTCGCATTGTTTTTGGCAAAATTCATCAGGGCTTACATATCCGATGAAATTGAAGAACTCATGATTTGATCAGACAACTGTACATCACAAAACCATAATATAATGATCATAATGTATTACATTTTGATTCTTAAATTAAATCCGACTCTGAAGGTTATTAATCATAGGTACCTGGTCATAGGTCATACATACTTAGAAGTAGATTCTGACCACTCAGCAATTGAGCAAGAAAGGAAGAAATTTTTTCAATTTCGCAGGGTTACTCCATGGGATTGGCAACAAATAATTCGCCTATTCAGTGCAAATAAGTCATATTTTACTGTTGTCAATATGGAAACTGAAGATTTTAAAGATTTTAAGATGTTATGTGATGGGTCTAAATCACCTTTTGTAGTGAATAAGGAATCTGAAAATCGAGAAGTCTTCCTTATTTCGTACAAGGTAGCCCTGAAGTGGTCTTCTATAAAATTGGTTTTAACGTTGATGAATTTCAAAGGGGGGACATGAACCGAAATGCTAGTCGGAGTATCGTATTTCCTGTAAATTTGCTCCAAATTTGGGAAGATCCTAAGCCAATCACCTGCAAAAGTTATTACAGTGGATTTCTAAACAATTTCACGGTTTCTATAAAAACCTTCCCCACGGAGGTAGTGAAGAGGTTTGAGTTTTTTTAAAGAAAATTTTGTGTAATTTCCTTACCTAGTTACCTTAAATTTGTATTTTTGATCATTTTTTGACTATTAATAAATGTCGTTCTGTGAGTATTATCTTATTTTTATTCTACTACTTCAAACTGAATTGATTTTAGACATAATATAGTTTGCTTTTGGGATGCAGACCTATTATGGACTCAACATACATGTTTTGTTCAGATATTTGGCTTTTTTAGGGCTAAACCACGTTACGTTTAGTTAAACTTAAACAGTTTCCTTCCTAAAAATCTTCAAAGCGCTCTCCTGTAAAATGAACATTTTGGACTTAACAACATAGTTTGCCTGTGGGGTACAGATATATAAAAATTTTTTTTAAAATACAGAATTGTTTTCTAAGTTAGTTTGGGAATTCTCGTATGAGTCGTACTTACAAAATACGTCGAACCTTTTTTTACAGATTTGAATGATCTAAACTTTGTTATATAACTATCCTTTGTGCACAATTGTCCAATATCAAATTATTTTCAAAAAGATTACGTTTTGTTTGGTTTTTGCGGTATAACACCACATGTGGCACAATTTCAGAGTGGCAAATTGAATACAGCATATAGGATCGTAAATACAAAAATTTGGAATTCTTTAACATTTTTTCTGTTAAAACGTACCTGTTTACTGTACCTACTACTACTTACTTACAACTTAAGAAATGGTATTTTATAATTGCTGAAAAATGGCAAAACACTTGTTGAAACTTTGTTTCTACTTTAGGAAGCGTTAAAACTTTTGTGATTTAATAAATTTCACGTGTTGTTACAATCAAATATGTCAACTATTCAACAATTGAGGTTATTACAACTTCAATTATAGGGGCGTCATGTTGTGTACACATAAAAAACATTTTTTAGATATGGTGTTTTTATTATGGAACTTTACCGAGGAGTTTACAAATTTGGCGAATGGTGGATGTAATATAACTTTTTTAACAAATGTATTTTCAGTTTTATGTGAGCATAATAAAAATTAACGTTACTCTTTCATGGGCGGGTGACTTACAACGTTTATAATTACATAAAACTGGAGCGCTGCATAGAGAGAGTAATAAACAAATAATAAAGTTTTATATACATTTATGTTTTGTACATTACGGTTTTGTTGTTTTTCTTAAGAAACAATTCTGAGGTTTTTTATTGTATAGTTTTATTAATTATTTTAATCCGGCACGTATTAAATTATAATAAGGAGAGCAATTAAGGTAGAAATCATTACACAGGTACATGTATAAATTCAATTGTTAACTTTTAAATAATCGTTTAAATACATTTTACATAATATCGAGTCCACGCTTGCATGGATTACGATGACCCAACTCTGTTGACCGACATTCTGGCCCCTCTACGTGAATTAAAAATCAAAGAAGGGAGCGAAGACCGCTTCACGCGGAATTACATACAAAACATTCTAGTTTACAAGTAGATGGTTTAAAATCTCGTATTCCAATAATTTTGATTGTGTTGGTGAGTAGATACATATCTATTAGAATTAATATGTTGTATAATAATAAATTGTCCACAACATTTGAATGGCCGCGTTAAATATTTTAAACGTGAATTAAAACAATAATTGTAAACGGAAGCAATTAATTAAATCGTGTTAGTATTACAGTTTTCTTATTATATAAATAATTGTTCGTTATTTGCATTTAAGTAAGTTATAATTGATTTTCATTAAACTCATAATGAACGCTTCAATTTTATAATTATATTACAGAGATGCGCTTGGAAAATTAATCGCCAAGTCCATTGCATTTCTAAAGTCATTAGTTATTTTAAATTTAAGATAAATAACACTAGGGAAAATTGAATTCCGTAGATAAGTAAAACGTTAAATAACTTAATGAGTTCTGATTCCTACCATCCTTCAAACATGTACAAATTTTTATAAATACCAGTTTGTAATTTATATGCTGATATTTCATCTTAGCAAAAAAGCATTATTCATGAGTACCATCATAATTGAAAATTCCTAGCCTACAGTACAATTTAATAATAAAATGGTTTTGACATCTTGATTTAACGTGCTAATTAAAAAAGTATGTGCTCGAAATAAAGTTCATAACAGATTGTATAAATCGGGGGAAATTTCAGTTTTTATGATTTTTTTGATTTATTATGATAGCTGTCAACGATAAATAGTTGTGAATGTAAATAGAATGTCATTGCTCTATTTTTATGACGTTATTTTTTACAGACTTTATGAAAAGGGCCATGCGACTGTCACTTATATTTGAACTTCTATTGATTTTTGTATTGCTTGCGTTTGCAGCATCGAGAGTAATCGGTAAGTAATTATTAAGAACAAATTTTAAATATTTACAGCAAATTTTATTTTAATATTTTAGACACAAAAAGAAATGGCCAAAAGGTGGCAAAAAAATCGGATAAAGTCGGTCATAAAAATCGGCAAAACGTAAATAGGTATTGTAATTGCTCGAGTAATTTTTGTAATTGCTGTCGAGACTTCAACATCCCTGTGGTTGCGCTTCAAGGACCAGGATGTGCAACTTTACAATATCTACAAAACGATCAATTGGCAATATCAATGAAATTCGGTGAAAGGGTACTGGCAAATACTACAATTACAGGTAAAGAATTACTATCTTCAACTTACATATCTCTAAAAGAGTTTTATGCAGGGAGGAGGCCAAGACCGGTGTGTATGCCATTACCTGGAGGAATTTCAAAACTTTGCGGTCGTGTATATAATATTGGACGCAAAGGTGATGATTTTAAAGCATGCCTTGGACTAGAACTTAGATCCGTGCAAGATATTGAAGCATCCTTAAGAGTATCTTGTTTCAATTTTGGACCTAGAGGGGTTAAAGTTGAACCTTCTGAACCATTACCTGCTGTGGAATCTGGATCTAACAAAGACGAAGATGATGACGACGAAGATGACGACGACGATGATGATGATTATGACTTCGATGACGACGACGATGATTATGGTATAGTTAACGACGGCGACGATGTAGATTACAACGCTTTTAGTGTATTTGATGGAGATTTTGTCAGCGATCTCTTTGGTGATGATTCCGATTCAGAAGACGTAGCTCCAGTACCGGTAAAGAAACCAGTGACAGTAACAAAAGTTCCCGTAAGAAAAACCGTTCGTAAACCATCTACCACAACAGTTATTAAACAAAATAAGAGACCAACGACCAGAAAACCATCCACCATAAAGAATATATTAAAAACTTCAACTACAAATTTGACTCCAACAACAATTCCTACAATAATGGTTCCTGTAGCAACTGTCACGACTATAAAAAAACCCGAAAAGAATGATGCGAATTTAAATTTAATTCCAAATACGAACGACAAAGTTCAATCTGCACCGGATGTCATTTTACCACACGAATCAATTGCTGCTCTTAGTACCATGTTACAGGATATTCCAACAGATGTTCAGAATAAATATGAAAAAGATTCGGTGCAAGAAGATGATTCAAATGTTTCAAGTTTGAGTACAGATTCTGCCACTGAAATGTCAACAATCCCTATTTCATCTGCTTTTGAGCAAACTACAATCGAAATGTTAGCCGAATCAACAGAAACGGTTACATCAAAGCAGGAATTGGAAACTAATTCAAATTTGAAAACGCCTGGGGATGAATCGGACGATGATGATCTTGATGATGATGATGATGACGACGACGACGACGATGATGACGAGGATGATGGGATAAGTATACTAACTGGTCCTATTTCAGATGCCGTTGAAGATGTTTTAGGTGAAAATAGCGAATCAAAAAAGAATAAGACTTCAGAAAGTGCTATTAAAAAAAGTAAAAAAAACACGCATCAGAAAAAAGGACCGCACAATATATTACACGATATAGTTGATGGAGTTGCAGAAACTATAGATGATGAAGATGAAACTAATAATTCTTTAGGAAAAGACAATAGTGAAGAAGAGGACGAAGATATTAATGATGATAACGGTTTTGATGTGGATAGTAACGAAAGTGATGATGACGATGACGATGGTGAAGAATATAGAGGGATGAATGTAAAACGTGCAAATAGAACTAGACAAAACAAAGCTACCAGGTTTTAAAAATGAGTTTTATTGTTTTGGAAATGAAATTGTTGAATTTGAAGTAGAATTTTAAAAATGTGGTTATACTAAATTATAGTAATAATCTTTTATATTATTTATTTATTTATTTATTAAATATTTATAAGATGGTTATATTGTATATAAATTGTATTTTTTTAAATAAAAGTTTAAAACTGATTGTGTTTGTTCCAAATTAAATATCAGAGAAAGTATATATAAATGACTGTTCGTTTATTACCACTAGGTAAAATTCGTTGAAGTTATATTTACATATATCTGAGATTCCACTAAAGAAAGTGGTACAACGGTACCTATAAGATCAAGTACAATCGCCTTATAACAGTTTAGTTTTATCGGTCATTAAACAACGATTAACTATAATTTTTAGAATGAAAGAAATTGTTTTTATGTGTTTATATTTAATGTGGTGTGTAGTTTGCAATTCATATAAAAATGGTATATTTTATAATATTAATATATAATTATAAAAGCAAAATGAATTATTTTTAGAAAAATTTACATCTAAAATCGTTACATACAAGAACGTAACGCCGACGCAAGCTTTAGAAGTTCAAACTACAACTCAAAAGCCCTTTTTACAAGGATTTAAATTGCCGTGCTCCTGCATAAATGGAGAATGCAGCTGTTGTAGTGGAATGATCTTGGATAGATTTAAACAAAAAGCTTGTTTAAGTATTGTTTACGAACCTGATGAATTTGGATTTACAGCTGCACTTACTTTAAATGGAAAAGTTCTTATAAAACGAAGCATCTCTGGTAGGTGTGATTACTTTAGTTTAAAACGCGATTACAGTGTAAAATTTAAAACACTCACAATAGTTGATATATATTTTTATGGTTATAGGTAAAAATCCACCACCACTATGTTTGCGTTTACCGCGATTTCAGTTTATTCAACTTTGTGTAGAGCTTTCAAATATATACTTTGCCAACCGTAATATGCACGTTTGTGCCGAAATGGCAGCCAATTGGGAAGGCGTAACTTTGTTAGAATTTTCTTTCGATTGCATTCGCATGGGAATTAATGGAGTCGCTGTGGTTAAACCTGAGGAAGGTGGAGGAGTTGCAATAGTTCCAATTGATGCCGAAGAACAAGTTGACGAAGATTATGATGATAATGCTTAACGTACATTTTTAAAGTATAGTTATTTATTTATTTATGCAGCTATTTTTAAATAAATTTTTCGAGTAGTTATCAAAACGTTAAAATATAAATTTTAGATTCTTCCACAATTTATGGTCATATTTTAACTTAAAACTACAGATTAACTAACTTAAAATTGATTAATTCCCATATGGAAAAAATTGGCGAATTTTCTTCATTATGATTTATTGCAATAAATTTTATATCCTCTAACATAATGAAATACTCACTTTCTTAATTTCACTATTAATCATGGAAATTTTTTAAATGATTGCATTCTTTACAACATAAAAAGTTAAAGTTACTGAACTTGTTTCTCTAATCTGAGTATGTCATTAGAAATGATTTAATTGAGTTCTACATCGTGTTCAAATTTAGTACTATTCGAGGTAGGAAATATACATATATCAGTATTTTACCAATATGCAAGAAATTTACTAATTAAACATTTTGTTGTTAACCCTACAGTTTTGAGTTCAAAATATTTAAGTTTTTTAAAATATTTTTAAAAAATCTTTTCTACGATTTAATCTTAGTATTTAAATGTACAATTTAGATTTATAGTTAATAGATATAATTTTCAAGAAATGTATGTAATTGCTTTACTTATGGTTACATCATTTTGAACAAGGTTCAGTATAAACTTTTTATTACAATATATTTGTCGTATAATTATATAAAAATGAAACGATTAAAGTTTTGCAACAGCCACTAGGTGTTTTTCAAACAATAATAATATAGATTTAAGGTTATACCCAATAAGACATGTATACAATAATAAATCTATTAGAGCAAAGATGCGTCTAGGGTAACATGATAAAATGTACCCCGCACTTGCTAAAAAAACTTAACAATACAATACTCAAATATGTTTATAAGCAAAAAGAACTATGCCTTCCTAAAAAAATGGAAACATAAAATATAACAAAAGTTTTGTACTACATTATGAAAATATTTTTCACTGATAGTATGTCAAAAGGATTACAGTCTAGAGCAGCTGGCCTAGAGTATTTGTTGCACATATCGTATTTGGAGGTGTTGAACATGTTTTGTGGAACTAGCCTTGTAACTTCATACAAAAAGGGAAGTAAAAGTGTTATGCTAATATCTTTAGACTTTCCCTTTGCGGAGAATATTAATAAAAATGGTTAGGGTTAGTAGTCAGTTTAGAAAGCAGCAATCACGGGCGACAGGATAATCAAGAATTATCGAGATGATAAGAATTTAACGATACTGGTATTTATTGAGGTTAACAAACTTTCGAATTATTCCATAAATAATAAATCAGAATAACAACATAACAATGTATTCAAACCGAAATACATGAGTATTAGTTTAAAATTCAATTTTAGCAATAAATTGATGCTTTAATCAAAACAATAATGTTCCAGTAATAAATGATGACAGTAAGTGTATTGTCAAAATATAATAGATTAGATTATAAGATTGATTCAAATTAGGTGCTCAACTTACATTATGCTCACTGTCTGCTCATGATCAAGAATTTTGGTTATTATATTTTAATCAAATCTTGCTTTTGCATACAAAAGCGATCATGAGCTCAAATATACATTTTAAATCAGTTAGAACTTTTAGTTTCATTGTTATTTTATTTAGAGTTAACAGTGAAGGTACTTCCGGTTACTCAATTTACGGAAAAGTTTCTGAGAAACTGCCTAAAGTATATGAAGGGTCATTAAATGTCCAAGAAATTCAATAAAATCGTTATAGTAGGAAATCGCGAAAGACGAAAAATTCTGAAAACACCTAAAAATAACAGAAATAAAGATGTACTTCCGGTTATTCGATTTTAACCAAATTCTTGATTTAGCATATAGAGGTAGTTAAAACCTCAAATATAAATTTTCATTTACTTAGGACTTTCAGTTTTATAGCTATTTTATTTACAGTTAGTGGTAAGAGTGCTTCCGGTTCCCCGCTTTATGGAAATTTTTCTGAGAAATTATCTTAATTATATGAAAAAGTATTAAATGTCTGAGAAATTCTATAAATTTGAGAAAGTTGTTGGAGCCGATTTCGAGAAAATCTCGTAAAACCAAAAAACGACAAGAGTAAAGTGACACTTCCAGTTATTGGATTTTATTGAAATTGTTGCGGTCGCGTGCAAAGATTGACATGCACGCACGTACAGATGCACGCACGAACGCATGTACGAACGCACGCACACCCGCACGCACGTACGCAGACACGCGCCCACGCGCACACACAGACTGATTTCCAAAAACATGATTTTCGTACTCAGGGGTCCCGAAAACGTGTATTTCCACTAAAGTTTCGACGTCGAAACGCTTGGAATAAAACAATACTTTCCCTATACTATATTTCATATAGGTAGGAGAAAGTAAAACCAACCTATTTATTAACAAATTCGAAATGCTCGGCCATAAATAAATAATACAATTTTATAATATTTATACAATAACGAGTTATTTACTGCTACTCATGGAAACTTAGTATTATTAGCGAGCGAAATGTTTACTTTGCAGTTCTAGAACGGTGACAGCTCATTGGAATATATCAATTTTGTCGGAAGAGAAAAAGCGCAATAATTAGCGCGATTATAAGAAAAAATATATAAAAATTCGCAGGAGAACTACGTAAAGTAGAGTTGAAACTATCAAAATAAAGCTGTATTGCTTTTCTTTCTCTTTTGTTTTTCTATTAGTGTTGCACTTGGTTTCTGCTGAGTATTTTTTTATAGAAATGATTTATTGTTTCTGCTTACTGGCATGTTCAATGTAGTGTTTGCCTTAGTAGATATACCTTGTTGCATTTCGCTTTTTCTCTCAATTGTACATCTAATCTTCATCTTACAACTTGAGTTTGTCTTCATTTTTATGGAAATAGTAATCTTCAATAACTACATGTCCATCTCATACCTGCCCTTCCTCCTTTTTTTGACTGCGTGACCTGCTTGTCTTTTACCAAGTTTACATATATTTATATACGGAGAGCGTAACAATTCCCATGTGCGTCTATATACATTAACAGCAACAAATTAAACTACACTTCCAGAAATAAATTAATGTTGATATTTTAATTTGTTTTAGGTATTTTCAACGAGAGACTCGTTCAGGTCTATTGCATTTAGTTATCGCCTTGCCCGCCCTGCAGTCTCAGAAGTTCTAGAAGTTTGTGATGTAATAAAAAACTGGTACAAGGGTATATACTAACACTAAAATAAGAGCAATGGAAAGTAACTGTGGAATTATTTAAACTGCCAAGGAGACCTAGACGGTAAACAGGTTGAAATAGGGGTACCATGAAATGCTGGATCTAATTTCTCAATTATAAATGTATAACCTCGATGGTGTTTTTGGTACTACTAGACACACATTACATTACAAAGTTATTGTTATGAATATAGGTTGATATGGTAAAAATAGTGATAGGGGTATATTTTCAAGCTTAGAACTGCGAAAAATTATAGATTAAGAACGAGTTTACATTGTAGAAGGTAAATATCTTGCTCAAACTAACATTATACCTCCGTATTCCTCCAAAAATAAATGTTTTGAGGGAATGTGCAGAACTACAAGCTAATGGCTACATTGAAAAGCGGAATTTTAATTACAGTTTTTCTCGGGCTCGCTGTATAGTGGTTTTGGCTCCATAGTTTGTCATCTACTTCATAAAATTGAATTCCAGACCGAGGAATATAGAAATATAATTCTGTCCACGGGTGTTTTGCATAATTTGTTGCGAGATAGCATTTCAATCCACGGTGCCTCATTCGAATCACCTGATAAAACCAATAAAGAAGAGGTGCAACTTTGTTTGTTATCGAGATAAGATGTAACACATGCTATTGTGCGTTTCAATTTAGAGAAGCATACTTACTTTCTCTATATGAAATTATAGTAAAAGAGAAAGTATTGTTTTTGTTCAAAATCGAAGTTTTAACGGAAATACACATTTATGGGTTCCCTGAGTCCCGAGAATCATGTTTTTAAAAATTGAGCTGTGCGCGCGTGTGTGTGGTATCTGTGTTTATGTGTAAACGCGTGTGTACGTGCGTGCATGTGTTGTGTTTTGTTAATTACAGTTTTTCCCGGGCTCGCCGTATAGTGCTTTTGGCTCCATAGTTTGTCATCTACTTCATAAAATTGAATTCCAGACCAAGGAATATAACTCTATCCACGTGTGTTTTGCATAATTTGTTGCGAGATAGCATTTCAATCCACGGTGCCTCAATCGAATCATTTGATAAAACCAATAAAGAAGAGGGCCAACTTTGTTTGTTATCGAGACAAGATGTAACACATACTATAGTGCGTTTCAATTTAGAGAAGCATATTTACTTTCTCTATATGAAATTATAGTAAAAGAGAAAGTATTGTTTTTGTTCAAAATCGAAGTTTTAACGGAAATGCACATTTACGGGTTCCCTGAGTCCGGAGAATCATGTTTTTAAAAATTGGGCTGTGCGCTCGTGTGTGTGGTGTCTGTGTTTGTGTGTAAACGCGTGTGTACGTGCGTGCGTGTGTTGTGTTTTGTTGCATTGTATTGTGTTGTGTGCGTGTGTGTGTGCGCGCGCAGCTGGGAGGGTGTGCGTATGCGTGCATACGCGTGAACGTTTTCTAGAGTGTGTGTAGGTGCGAGTGTGCGTAGTAACCCTTGTATCGAAAATTTAGAATTTTGGTAGAATCGAAAGTCCGGATACCTCTTATTTTTGTCATTTTTAGATATTTTCTGAATTTTTTAGTTTTTTGCGATTTTCTTGAAATCCATTCTAACGATTTTTTAAATGTAGTGTGTGTCTTTGATACTTAATTCCGTTTTATATAAACCTCCAAAAATCGGGTAACCGCAAGTACTTGAAGCATTAATCGTGAACAAGATACCTCAAAAATTAAACATCGTACCATAATGGAAATTTTATATTAAAGTTTAGTACTTTCCTGATACGCCCTAAGAAAAATTTTCCTAAATCGAATGTCCGGAAGTATCACTTTATTCTTGCCATGTTTAGGGTTTTTGCGATTTTCTAGAAAATAGCACAAACAATTATTTTAAAACTTGCCACGTTTCTTACGTCTATGCTGATATTTTAGGGAAATTAAACGGTATCTCTGAGAAAATTCGTTGAAGTGAGTTATCGAGGGTAATTTCCGGAATTAAGCAATGTTTTGTCTTTCCAGTAATTTGGACGGATGACCGTTGTATCTTCCCCTAAATAAACGTAAGTAATACTTTACTCATTTGTGGACGTTATTTGCGTATCTATAATGTGTAAGAGAAAGTCGTGTGTTTTCTCACGTAAGATTTTCTAATTTCGATTTAGGTCATATTTCATGGGAAATTGACAAAGTATAAAGACAAAATATATATTTAACGGATACAGAAGCTACACTAAAACAGTTTCTCTGATTTTTGTTGTCGCTAAATTTTTGGTAGGCAGCCATATTGTAAGTTAGAGAATAAGCATGTAATTCAAATAAGGTCTTGGAAACGTAAACCGTGACATCAAATGTATTTCAGCAATGTTTGTTTAGAATTTATTTGTTTGGTTTTGTATCTATTTTATATATCGTTAATTTCATGTGTGGAGTAAAATGTGATAGAAATTTTATTTATTCGCTATCGCTAAAGAATTAAGAAGATAATATATTAGAAGTGAATACTACGTATTTGGAAATTATTGTATAACTATTTTGCATATTCTTTTACTAAGTCTTCCTATATACAGCGACTGCTCATGGATGAGAACATTGGAAGCTAACACAGTAAGCAAGAAACCGTCTTCAGCATTACAACATGACATTAAGACTATATTTGCACCTTTCTGAGAATTGGTAAAGGTATACATGATATTAGAACATTTAATGAATATTACTTTTTCCAGTTTTATTATTAGATTAAATATCTGCCTCGTCGACCTTGAAGAATTTTCTTGAATTGTTTAGTAAATTATTTTCTCTTAATACCTTCAATAGTAAATCAAAAAAGTCAGTTTCTATTCATACCTTCCGCTCTAGTTACCGTAAGTCCATCGTGTATGCGACTACTTAAATCATCACTGCATAGCTAAACCACCCTTAAACCAGTCATATCCAACCGATCCTATCTCTTTTGAAGGTCTAAGTAGAATTCTAAATTATATGTGAATTGAAACGCCTTAATTTTAGCCAATGTCGCATTTTATATAAAACCTGCTTTTTGCAAAACTCCAACATGCCTCTTTATGGCGTTCAATTAAAACTGGATTCCACCCTTTTGCGCTGTATTTCTATAAATGCCTTCATAAAGTACGTGCCACTAATTGAAATCGTATATTGCTTTATTCACTCTAATTGCTTACAAAATATCTTGTTTAAAGCTTTATACAGTAAGTGTTAGAATATAGAATATTTTGTAAGTTATGGTATATTACATAACAAGGGTAGTAAGAATCTTAATTTCCTCGATACAAAATTTTATAAAAAACAATTAATATTCAAGTCCAGGAATTCTATCGGAATTATTGCATACACCAGGTATGTCCACAAACCAAGTTCTGTTTGTATTTTCTGCCGCTGCAGCGCCATTAATGTAGTTTCGCGCTTGCGAGATACCTTATCTGACTTATTAAGAAGGAATTGATGCTATTTCGGGTTAGTTGTGTGTTGTATATGCGTCGTGGTGCTTGTTTGAAATGGCGAAGTTAACTGAAAATCCCGGCGCTTGTGTGACTAGGTCCGTAATTCTAAGCGAGGCACTTAGAGAACTGTATCGTGCAATAGAGAGTAAGCGCCGAGAAATGCTCTCTAGCGGCATTGTTTTAATTAATTTACAACAATACCCACACTGAGAATGCGATAAACAGCTCTTAGAGGACTTTGGCTGGGAACCATTCAACCACCCTCCATATAGTGTTGATGCCATCAATAAAAACAATTATTAATTCACGTCAACATGTCTAAGAATCAGATAAAAGTATATCAAAATTCTTAAACATCGAAAATGTGTTTTA
>JAHWXV010012155.1:0-12698 GCA_024586415.1 Phrixothrix hirtus | reverse complement strand
TAAATGACTTCAGTAATGAAACACAACTTTATTATTCTTTGATTTACACACAAAAGCTTCACTTATTAATTACAGAGAAAACATTCACCCTCGCTTTCTGGTTGTTTTTAACTCGTTCCCCACTCTCTCTCTCTCTGTAAACTTACTAAAACTAAATGTCACTACACTACAATCCAGCTGTTTACCTTTGTGTTATATATTTCGTTGGTGTATTGGATTTTTATATTTCTGTATGCAGCTAGGGTGTATGTTCGCAAATCCGGAGTTAAAGCCTTTTGAAGAGCTTTTCGAGCAAGTCGTATATCTTATCGTAAATTAGTCAGATGTTAATCCCAAAATGTGGTTTTCGTTTTAGTTTTGGGGCAATATTTGGGGATGGCGGCTGTCATGGCGGTATGTAATGTTTTTGTGAGTAATTCGGTATAGTAATGTAATTTTCGTTAGGTTGTATTGTCACTGGTGGCAGAAAGGTGTTTTGAAGTGTTGTCCAGTTTATTTTGTTATAGTTGTATGTTTTGTTAGTTTCTGTAACATTTCTGGTTGGAGTAGGTGATTTTAGGTTGTAAGTGATGACGTTATGGTCGCTAGTGTTTAGATTGACTGTGACTTTCCAATCTGTTATAAGGTCGTGTGTTTGTAAGGTACATAGTGTCATATCTATGTTCGTCTGTGAATTGTTAGGTGCATGATATGTCGAGGGGTTGTTTGGTTGGTTGATTATGTCTAGTTGGAGTTTCTGTATGAGATCTAGTAGTTTGAGTCCTTTGTCGTCGGTAGTGTCGCTGTGCCACATATGCGATTTAGCGTCGGCGTCCATCGCATATATGACACGTCTGTTTGGGTATCAGTCCGCGATCTTACGGATTTTTCTGAGATGTAGGTCAATGTCATCTGAAAATTAAAAGTAGAAGCTTACCAGTACGTAGCCTTCCGCTGGTGTGGCAATCTCAACACAAACTCAGTGGAAATCGCTGAGATGTCCCACTACGGTTGTGGTGATATTCCTGTTTTAGTTACTGACAGCTCCGCAATTTTGTTGTCTAAGTTGGTGTATGGTTCTTGTAGGAGCATAATGTCCACTCAGTTTCCTCCGCAAGTTTTCGAAGTTCGTGTATTACTGTCGCGATCCTATGACAGTTGAGCTGTAGTAGTTTCGTCGTGTTAGGGGTGTCTTGTCAGTATGTGGCTATATGGCCAGTTTTCCGAAGGGTCGAAGGTTACACGTCCATAAGTTGTTACGTAGTAGGTGTATAAAAATTGCAGATCTAGTTCCTCGCTTCTTCTGTTAAAGACTTTGGGCATGAGATTTTTAAGTAGGTTGGGATCTGTAGGCAGTTTAAGACAGCGAAGCTGTATTCTATCTACTGCTTCCGGAACTGGAAAACCAATCTTGTGTCTATTTGTGTGTAGGTTTCGTACAAGTTGTTGTAAAGCTATGTTTAGGGTCGTGTGTTCTTCAAGTCTTCTAAGTTGCATGTACGTTTCTATTTTGGCGTAAATTTGTGTTGGGTCAAAGTTTTGTATTATTGTGGTGGAATTGTCTGTGACTTTTTCTGTTTCCAGGTCATTAACGGGTGAATTTCCAGGTCTTTGTAGGTTTTGGTAAGTTCTTTCAATCGTGTCATGTAGTGCGATGTAATGTGAATCTGTTTCTGTTATTGTAGTTTGCAATGTTTCTATGTTACATGTTTGTGTACTTTGATCTGAACTAGTTAAATGTAAGTTTTTAATTCTATAGCTAAGGGACCTTAATCGGCCCCTTGCCTTTCTCGAGGGTGGTTTGGATTTACGTTTTATTTCAGTGTTTATGTCCGTAAGTTCGTTATCCGTAGTATGTGTAGTGTTTGTATTTGTAATTGTAATGTCAAGTTCAAGTTCATTGTCCAAGGTTGTTGTTTTGTGTATGTTAGCGTAAGTGAGTTTATTATCCATAGTCAGTTTTTTGTATTAGTTGATTTAGTAATAGTTTGTAAGTAGCGCAATCTTTGTACGATTTGACCGAGCATTTTTTATTACGCATGCTTGCGGCGCTTCTTTTTTCAAACAGTGTTCCCGATTGTGATTTTCATCACCTCAATGTGCACATACTTCTTTTACTGATTTACAAAATTTCTGTACATGGCCTAAATTTCGACATCGGACACATTGCGGCACCACTATGAAGTTCTTAACGTTGAGGGCACTGAACCCTACATAAATTCTGCCCGTGTTTAATGTGATTTTTCTAATAATCGGTGTAACTTCTGCGACCCTGTGGAAAGTATATTTTCCACGCGGCCCTGTTTTAAAACGAAGTTTAAATCCGGATTAAAAATCCTCCTTAGCCTAGGTTATCTTCGAAATTTTGCATATAGATTTGTTTTTTCAGTTAGTCTTCAGCTTTTCTCGTTGGGATGTCATAAATAACAATCAATGGGGTTTCTTTTCCGGGGGAGTTCGCATCTCAGCTCCTTTTCTAATTCTTTGTGTTTAATAATTTTGTTGGCGTCTTCGGGGGTCGGCGTCTCTACGGTCAACATGTTATTGGCACTTCTTATGGTATCTATTTGGATTTTATCATTAATTGGATTTAATTTCCGTGTAAAAATATCTCGAATTTTTGAGCTGTCCGTTCCTAGTTTAGCTTAGATAAAGACTGTATTTGTTTTGGGTTTTTGTTGGATAGGTGTGGATGTAGGGTTTGTTATGGGTGTTTTTGCGATGTTTGCGTATGTTTGTGGTTGGAATGTTTGCTGTGTCTTTGTGGTTTGTAGTGTCTTAAGTTCTAATTTTAATTCTAGTATTTGTTTGTGGACTTGTTTGTTTTCCTCAATTAGTTGAAATTGAAAAATTGCCCAAGTGCTGAATTTATCCTTAAGTGTTTTCCTATTTATTTGAGTAATTTTGTGATTGGGGTCATGATCGTTTTCAATAAGGTTAGTGA
Organism: Phrixothrix hirtus; assembly: GCA_024586415.1. Lineage (NCBI taxonomy): Eukaryota > Metazoa > Arthropoda > Insecta > Coleoptera > Phengodidae > Phrixothrix > Phrixothrix hirtus. Next base: position 9,775 of record JAHWXV010012155.1, on the reverse strand, counting down.
TGTCGTTGTAAGAGTCGATTAAATCATTGTACAGGTTTTGAGGGTCAGATATGTTAAAACTAATGTCGTCGATAGTTAATAGAGGCCTTACCTGAGGTTCATCAGCCTTACGTTTTTTATTTGTGTCTTCAACTATGTTAGCCCGTTCTTTCCCTTGGGGTTGGGTATGGGAACCCTGGGTTGGGACTGTCCCCCATCATGGTATTGGTCGTGATCCCTTATAAATTATATTTTTCACTTCCACAGTACTAAAATGAGAAGACTAAAATTAATTTAGTTTTATGTCGATTGTAATCCGCTGCGCTTTGAACTGCTTAGATATTAATTATTTCACATCGTGAATATTAATACAAGCAAAATTATTTAAAAACACTTTAACTTGGTAACTTTAAATTAACTATTTTATTAAAAAAATTTAATAAAATATGTGCCAACTAGTCAGTCAGAGCGCACTTAGGTCCAGTATTTCAGTACTAGCTTAAGCTTTAGCTTACTTAAACCTTACACTGTGACCGTAGAAACCATTGTAGTAATAATTATTTCCACACCAACAAAATATGGCTTAAGTAAGCTGAAGCTTAAGATGCAATTGAACTACTGGGCCTTAATGTACTTCCGTTCCCCTCGGATGTTCCGGAGCGAATCTCCGCAACTCGAGTAGTCGCGCGATGAGAGAAACACTCGCACTGTCGACACGTCGATGATAAACGACTAACTGACTGTACATGAATAAACTTTGAGAACGGCCAGACTGGGGAAGTGCTTAAGAAAGTCATAAAACTCAGCTAGACAAGTGGACAGGGCCCCATCCATTTCAAGAAAAAAATTGCGAAATAAAAAAATGTGAGCAAATTGCTCATATAGCGAACATTGCCAGGTTAATAAAAATGATGATTAATTTTAGTTAATTTAGGTAGAAAGCCATAGGATATTGTAAGTTCTTATAAATATCCAAAATGCGAATAGATACTTCAAACTTTTAATTTTTATTATTTGATGGTATTATTTGTAAATAATGTTAACCACACGAACGCTTATGAAATAAATAACTGTTTAATTACCGGATTTTTATTATTTTTTGATATTTTAACGCAATCCATAAATTTTAAGGTATCTTATTTTAAATAGGTACAAAGAGGAAAGGTTTTTAACTGGAAATGTTTGTAAATTTAATATCATTTACAAACAAAGGTATAAAATAAATAACGATGAAAAATTTAAAATCCCTATTCGCATTTTGAATATTTATAAAGCTTTGCATCTGACTTGCATATGACTTTGTTCGTAATCTAACTAAATTTACTTATCATAATTAATTATAAAAGATGAATTTATAATGAAATTTTACCTTGAGCAAACAATTGTTTTCCGTCATATCTATGAAAATAATGAATACACTAGAGCTTCCTCCTCTATTTGTATGATGACATCTTCAACATTCACTATCATCTGCGGTCTTCGCGTCCACATCCGCTAAAGTTAGGGATAACAATTCCTGAATATCGCAGTCTTTACGGCGCAGGTGCTTTTCGCGAAATATACTGATGTGTATCTATGCGTAGCGGTGAATCTTGTAACAAATACATATCTTACGTACAGTCGGACGGGAATTTCCCCATCGATCACAGTAGACCAACTTAAATAGCAGGACCGGGCTGAATATTTCAATTGAAAATATTTCGAAAACCGTGCAATTTAGACACACGGCTTATAAGCACTTTTTGTCGCGCATATTAAGCTGTATCTGCTGTTAAAGTAATGCGCCTTATAACCTGGACAGCCTGTATACACAATATTTAAATAAGTAGTCCTAACCTGTTTCCACTTAAAAATGAGATATTTAGGATGGTTTAAAATACAATTATGAGGTACCTAAAGATCTAGACCATAACTTCTGTAATGTTATTGATAATGAAAAAAATACATATAAAAATGCATATGTACTTTATACTTCTAATAGTGTAGCTAGTCACTAACTTCTAAAATTACTCGTGGATTGCGTAATTTTAAGATTGGAATCTGTTAAAAATCAAATTAAATACAATTTTTTCTTTTACAGCTATACGGAGTTCCTTAAACAAACATCGCAATGAACTATACGACTCTGTGAGATCATTGGAGGACTTGTCAAACTCCCTTACGAACAAAATAAAGTTAGCAACAGAGGAAGTGCATGAAGTGCTTTACGATATCTCTGCTAAAGATTTATGGCGCTGGTTTTCTGTAATTGGTGAGTAATTTCTAAAAGCTTGTCTAAACTAGAACTTACAAACAAATAAGGAATAAAATACAATATAACAATATTCGTTTAAAAACTAATAGCGTACACAAAAATTACAAAACGTTGCTTTTTATGTATAATCCTAAATCATAGCATAATTTCTGATTCTAAAATCACTTATGCAATAAACTTTGTGTCTGTAATATTTAGCTGAGTCAGCTTTTAAAGTAATAATAAATTGTTACAAAATTTACAATATAATCGATTACAAATATCTGAATAATATGCGTACATATGTAAGTAACTGTGAATATATATTTTCTTTTGGCAAAAAATAATTTGGATAATCGGTTAAACCAAAATTTAAAGCAATACGTTTATTTATTTTTCATAAACATTCTAGTAAAGCAACTGAATTGAATTTCTAGAAACATGCAAATTATTCAAAGTCGTTAGTAATGCAACATCCTATCTGTTTGGTAACAATTTCATATAATCCTCTAAGACATGCTTCTGTTTATTCATAGAGTCGTGTCAAATTTTGCTTCTCATCTCAATATATTAACTAAATTATGCAGCTGCTTTGAATGCTTTGAAGTTGAAAGATCATTAATTCTTTAAAACAGTTGCTGATTGAAACTTCTCGATCTTTAATGTTTAAAATAACGAGCTAGATTATTTAAACATTTAGATTTACTACCTCTCCATTCTACTTTCCCACTCGAAGTTACTAGTATAATAGTTTCTCATTAAAATATTTGTCATAATAATACTACAGCACATAAAAATGTGATCTAAACTTTTATCGCGTTAAATTGAAGCATTAAAAGTTTATCAAGTTAAAGTTTCTCCTTATAACTAAATGGAATTGAAATTAATAACTGTCTTGGCCTGAATGTATTTAGAGTGTATTCATAGATAATGCCTACTTTAGTTAATTTATCTATAAATAAAGCTTCATATAAAGTGACTTTGTTTAATTTTCGGAAAGAAAGGCCCCAGTTTAACCCACTGAAAAGAAGGGTCGGTCTAGTATAAAAGTACAAAGATGATAATTATTTAACCGAATGCTTGAACATCAATCAAGCTAGATCTTTAGTTAGACAGATTTGGAGAGTCCCGCCATTAGCTACATGACAATTTGGAATTTTATCCTTGGCCGGAAAATCCGAATTAAGGAAACATGGACTAAATGCATATTCCTTTTGAAATGCTTGTGATATGCAAACGGGATATTTACAATGTTTTCTAAGTTTTAGACTCACTTAACACTTTGACAAACAACGACGGTTATAGATCTCAGCGAATTCTGGCTTTTATAAAACGACTTCCACAACCGTCTAGACTTTATTTGCATTTTATGGCTAGAGGGATATAGCCGTCGCCGTTATTGTTGGTTTATCTAGTAATTGTCACATTGGTAAATGTAAGTAACGTAGTAATATCACCTCGTGTTTATTCTTACATTGTCTTTAACGCCATCTTTTGTACAAATTTCTACCTAGTTTAGTGGTGTTTCATGACCAAACGCATATTGTATTGTATTTTGCTCTTTATCGATACATATACACATATTGTCATTTAGTTTCGTACTTTTCTCAATTAAAAATTTAGAATAACGCGTTTTTGTTCACTATTATACTTATTTCAACATTTAAAACTTTTATTATTGGTTGACGGCTATAGCCACCCTTCCACATCGTTAAACTTTCGAAGCATGTAATACGACAAGACGGTTATAGAGGCATGCTAATTTATAATATCAATTTACTCAAATCCAACTAATTACAGTGTTCGGTGGTTACCAGATTGTAATGCTTAATAAAGTGTTCAAATTCTTATGTGTCAAATAGCGTTAATATCTAAACATTTAAACTACAGTTTGCCCTCGACAATTTGAATTTGAAATGGTAAAATCGTCGGTCCTCTAGTATACCAGGGTTAGCATCTGACTTAAATAAACCAGAGATCGAAACTGTGTTATACGTGACTACAAAGCGGCACAAGAATGTACCCACGTGAAAAACTAAAGGTAACATGCAGCTGAAGGCTATGGGTACAGGGCGTATCCATATCCTTCAGCTGCATGTTCTCCAGAAAAAAACGCTGTTTCAATCATTAAACCAATCTGGCTTTTACAATAAAAATATCTAAATGCTTTGATGGTACAAAATATCAAAATGTAGATTTGTTAAACAAACATTTCAAAGCAAAAGAAAGTTAGGCAGTTTCACTTCATATCTATCTGAATCGCTGGTATAGCTTGCATAAGGTTTAAGTCCTAAATTAAAAGGATATAAGTTAAGTATACTAATTTAAATTGGTAGTAAACTAAGTCGTGGCTATTGGTTTAAAAATTTAGAATTTTATCAGTAACTACATAAAGACATCTCACTATTTAAACGAAATGTCTGTTAAGATTTTTAGCTTTTTAATAATTACCAAATGAGACTTATGAAATACACTACAGATAAATAATTCCGAGAACTTCTACAAGATATCTCAAAAGAAAGTTTATATTTAATGTGTCAATATAAAATAAAGGCTGACATCTGTCGATGAAATCTTTATTAATTATTAAAACACACAGTTTAAGAATTTACTTCTTAAAAATAATGTTATTTAAATGCAAACCATCACGCTCACGGCATTCATTTAAACTAGCAGCAAAATTTCCCAAGACAGCTGGGCATGTAGACTCCGGAATGGTTACCATTTCATAACGGATGTTTTCTCTCAACTGTTGTCAGATTTTGTTGGCGTTCTATGCCTAATAAACAAAATATCCTTTTTTAAATTTACCGCCGTCTCTTTTCGGAAATGGCGTGGTTGGCAAGACAACGAGAAATAAATAACTAAGTTTCTTGTCGGATTAAAAACACGAGAAACGCGTTTTTGGTGCGCTCCGTGACGATTTAGAATTTGATAATTAAGTATAAACGTGACAATAAATGTAATTTTTCACGTACGGTGAATTTCGGCGGCATTTACATTGGTACGAATTTGTCGCGTAGTTGTGTAAAAATCGGTCATGTGTGTGTGTGTGTGTGGTTCTTTGTTTGAAACGTTCGGGTGTGTTTAGGAACTCCGCATAATGTAGTATGACGGAAGACCAGACCTGACTGATGGAATGTATCTTTGGGAATTGACCTGCCTTTTCCACCCCGGTTTCGGTTTTTTTTGGACGTGTGATGTTCCTCTGCGGACGCAGAAATTCATAAATTTTGGTATTTGGAAATCAAACAACTCGATAATTTGACGAATAAAAACTAAGGTACCCTTCTATATTGTTCTCTTACTTCCTTATTGTAGGCCTGCGAAAGGCGCAAGCGAATATCCAACGCATATCGGCGAGAAGTCAATATAATCCACGTCCCGGTGGCCAGTCCCATTTTGAGGCCAGCTTAAACCTTCCCATGCGAAGAGAGATCATTGCTACATACCTTCTGCATCGATCGTGGACACATACATGCGTTGACTGTATCTAAACTTATATTAACCCTAATTTTAGTGTTTTGTAGTTTGACGAGTCCTTCCCGTATCTCTTGAATTAGGCCGAATTCAAGAGACGGTGAAGTTTTCTGTAAAACGTTTTTGTAGCCTGTTGTTTTGTATGTATGCTAAATAATCCATTTTCTTTATCAATAGATATGTCATATCATTCAACTAAACTTTAATTTTGAATATAGAATAAGTTAATTGATAATACCTTGCATTCCAGGGGATATGTACTAATTAAGATCCCCCTTTAGATCACGATCTGTATTTATATTAATATTTGGGGTCCTAACAAAAGGCAACCCCGAGACACAAATTCACAAGAGGCCAGGGAACTATTTATGGCTGTTCCGAGGATAGATCTATACTTTTAGTGGTATATCTGGAGCAGTGGCTCCCTTCCGATACCTTGTCTCTTTGTACGCGCTTCTATCGATTTTCTATAGAGCGCAGACGGTGCTGGTGCACTTTTCCTGGAATCCACCCTACTCTGACGAGCTAGCGGCCACCAGTACCGTTTTTGGGCATAAAGCCTAACGCGCCCGTGACACTGTGCTAGTGAAGTAGGATTAATGACGTACACTTTAGATTTGGGATATTCTCATAAGAGAAAAACTATAGAGCTCAGATTAGGACTACGTGGGGCCAATTGATTTCTCCTTCCCTAAAGATCACTTTTCGAGGTAAAGGTTCACGAACTCGTGGCAGAGACGTATTGGTGTTGTGTGACGTAACTCTGTCCTGCTGAAACCATGTTATTTGGCTATACCCAGAAAAGTTTTGCAGTTCCGGTACAAAGAAATCATCTAACATCTCCACATAATGTTCTGAATTCACTGTAACTGCGCGTCATCTCTCACCTTCGAAAAAATGCGGCCCGAAGGTATCTAGCGCTGACATTGTAGCCAATGAAGTCATTGTAAGCGAATGCAGGGATATCTGATGCTTGTATTTCGGCTTGGTTGCGCTCCAGCAACGGAAATTCTACCTGTTCGCGTCACCATTGAGGTGAAAATGAGCTTCATCCGAAAACAAGATATTGTTAAATGTTGAAAAGGGCTTATTTACTTGGCTAACGAATGCTGAGGTCGGAATCCTAAGGCTATAATTCTTGCACCAATTGGATTTTGTAGGGGTGCAGTTTGATTTAAGTGCGCAAAATGTGTTGTAGTGATGCTTTATGCACATTTAAAATGTGAAGATTCGGATTGTTACGAATAGGCTGATTTGCACTTTTCACGGATTCGTCCATTCTTGCTGACCTTGGTCGTTCGGATTTCAGTTTTTCTAGTGTTTCATCTTTTACGTTATACAAACCACGGTAACTACAAAATTTTCTCCGTTCTCTGGCCACCGAATCACCATTTTTGTAATATTCTCGCGCACAGAATGGATGGTCCACTCCCGAGAAACACTCCATAGTTACTGAAATTCGACAAGCTAAGAAATCGATTGAGCTACTACCCATATCCCTCAGATTTCTTGCGATTGCGCAGTAAGTTATTCAAATATAATCTTTCTATTGAGACACCTTTGTGACGATACGGTTTTCTGTATTTATGTAGCGGGGAAAAATTATTTATATTTTGTTTCTCCAGGTCGTCATCGCGAGGACAGGTTCTTTTTACAAGATCCTTAGAAAAACGGACTTCGTTGTTCACACCTAGCAAAATTAGTTGATAAGTAATAAGGCGATAAACCTTCATAAGTTATGTATTACAAATGAAAATAACTGGATAAATAATTACAAATAAAAATTATGTAAAAAATAATAACGAAGGATTCATAATAATTATATAAGTATCCTCTGAATACATAATCCTAAAACAAATACGTACAAAGTGAACTAAATGAAATTATTGTTTAACTGTACTTTTCCGTCCACAAAAATGACAATTAAGTATTGAATTTTATTTCGTACAGCTCAATCAATGAATGCATTTAACTATTGTTAATTGCAATAGGTTTGTTTCGGCTAGCGTTAATTTTAACATCGGACGGATGATACTATTGAATTAGTATCAATGAATTTAATTAATCAGCCCTTCTAATGAAAAGGTTTTCAACCAACTGTAATTAATTTCTACAGGCTTTAAACAAATACTAGAATGATTTTGAAAGTTGACTAATAACGAATATTGTATCAATCTTTCTTAAATCGGTACCCAAACAATTTTTATAAACGGCCTATGTGCTCTTGTCACATATACCTTCTAAGGCCTAAATGTTTCGTAACGCTAGCTTTCGTGACACGAGCAATGATAGGCGGCGTTTACAAACTTTTTATGCGGGTCTGTCAGATTCCTCCTCCGAGTCGTATATTCAACTGCGGCGACACATATAAGACGGGCCTCGCACAATTAATAACGGTGATTTTCAGGATACTTCAGTTAACTTATCGCCCACGCAACTGTTTAACTGTAGTATCATGACTAACTTTCGGCGTTGACGCCCACTTCCCAAGCAACATGGCGCAGTCGATGACAGCGGTAAGATTGACAAACTTCCAAGCGTAAACTAGGTTTGTATGCATGGTTATATATTTTAAATAAAAGGTTGATTCATTAGGCGAACCCTACCATGAACGTGCAACTCGATATTTACGGCACCGCGGTTGGATTATAGATCCAACGGCTTTACAATTGAATTCACCGTTCTTTTCGGCTTCGCGGTTGAAGTCGAAGTCCCTTAAGCCTTCTTGCGTCGCTCTTTATATACTAGTTTAGGACGCGGTATCTTTATTCCACTAGCGTAACTTATTTGCTATTGCATTCTTGCGCTTTACGATAACTTCTTGAACTTGAAACTTACAACATGTTAATATTTGAAATGGTAACATCTTATTTGACATATACATTTACTTAACTTATTTTAACTAAATACATTATTTGTAGTTTGTCTAATTCTAATTAGCCAAGCTACTGGATTTACAAACATTTATATATACAGTGTGTTACATAATTGAATGTCAATATTGCAGGGGTTAATCTGTGCATGATTTTAAGACAAAAGGTTCATATAAATATAGGTCCGTTTTCGCTTTATTTTTGATATATTGAGCGATAAATAATTTTTTTTTTAAATATTTCTTTTAATAACTCCGCAACTGCATCAGATATTTTTATAAAACTTTGGGGGTGTAAATCAGCTATAGAAACACATATTTATTGATACTAACCTATGTTCAATTTTAACCAGTGGCGTCCAAATTAATTTTACCTTGACTATTTTGATTGGTAAGAATGGTACTCCACTGCTTTTTCTAGAAAAAAATTATTTTATGAATGATATACCATTTTTTAATAAAAAAGATGTCTTGGCTTTTTTTCGTATCTTCAACTAGTTCTCAGTAAAAAAATAAAAAACCACAACTGTCAGTAAGTGAAAATAAAGAAATTTAGTTAACAGATTAATAAAGATTTTGTAAATCAAAACAAACACAGAGAAACTAAATAAGATGCTGGAAATTCCCTCCACCTCGAAGGATGAATGCTTCAACTCTGCGTCGCATATTAGCCCACAGTCTTTCAAAAATGGCTGGAGTATTCCTTATTACATCACAAGAAGCTCTAATGCGATCCCTCTGTTCCTCTACAGTGTTAACTGGAGTGGTATGAACCAGAGTTTTAAGATGCCCCCATAGGAAAAAGTCCAAATTATTTAAATCTGGGTACCTCGGCGCCAATCTTGGGGTCCACCACGACCTATCCAGCGGTCAAGAAATTCACGATCTAAATATTCTCTTGCTTCTAAACTAAAATGGCCACTTCTTCAAGCAATATAGGCAAATTCTCTTCCAGAAACCGACGATAAGTATGGCCGTTGGGTCTTTCCGGTAGAAAAAAAGGTCTAATTAAGACATTTTCGACAATTCCAGCCATTTACCGAAAATTTCTCTTGATGATTAGATTCCAAAATTGCATGTGGGTCTTCTTTGGCCCAAACATGACGATTGCGGAAATTTCTAATACTGTTTCTTGAAAACTTAGCTTCGTCTGTGAACAGTATCTTACAGCCAAACAAGGGATTAAGCTCCATCTGCTCCAAAAACCATTG
>JAHWXV010012145.1:0-11026 GCA_024586415.1 Phrixothrix hirtus | reverse complement strand
ACAATAAAACTTAAAAGCTAGGATTGTAAAATTAAACTTATAACTAAAGAATGTAGTGCTGTGCCCAATATGTATGGGTGTGACTGTACAACCAATTATAATGTTGTTGGGTGTACAGTGTTTACAAATAAAGAACAGTTATTCAATATGTTACAATTACCAGACTTAAATACTATACATAAACTAGTTTACTATAGGCACGTATTGCAGTATCAAAGATTTGGGCAAACTTTCGACACACTAATGACAAAGCACGCCATTCAAAATTGCAAAGTAAAGTACACAAAATGTTAAAAGACAAAAGAAATCGCGACTGGGACGATACAATGAAGGAGGCCGGGGAAAATGGAAATCCCAAATTATGGCGACTACTAAAAGCCATAAAAAGGGGCAAAGTTACTAACACCCCAATCTTACACAATGGCATCCTACATTTTTGTGATTACGACCGGGCAGATTGTTTCAAACAACGATGCACCAACAATCTGCCAGCCAATAAAAGATTTCTTGACAAAATTAATCACTCAATTAAAATTGTGACCAACTCTACAGTCGAAGAATCGCTGGTAACAACTGTAGAGGAAATAACTGAAATTCTCAAATCAATGAAATCACGAAAAGCCCCGGGTAGAGATGGGATCCCTGTTAGAGCGTTAAAGATGCTCACGACTAAATCAAAAAATGAGATTGTGAACATTTTGAACAAAACCTTGCCGAAGCTCTACTCACCAGCAAAAATAAAGCAAAGAAAGCGTGAGCTTGGCATAGCCATCCAAATGATAAATCACAATACCTCAAGTTACAAAAAGAGGATCCCACAATGCTGGAAGAAAAACGAAGATCAGAATGGGATAATACCATTCAAGATGCGGCGGAAAACAAAACTCCCAAATTGTGGCAGCTTCTTAAAACCATCAAAAGAGACAAAACCATAAACACCCCCATCCTGCATAAGAGCACTTTAAAATTTAGTAGCCACGACAGAGCGGAAGCCTTGGCCGACTGTATCGAGGACTAGTGTTTCAATAATCTGGCAGTTAACAAATGGCTCTTAGAAAAAATCGAACACACAGATAAGATTGTTGCCAATTCGACGGTAGAAGAACAGTTAACAACAAATTGTGTGGAAATTGACGACATTCTCAAAACTATGAAGTCCCGAAAGGCTCCGGGTAAGCACGGAATTCCCGTTAGAGCGATCAAAGAACTCACCCAAAACCCTAAGACTGAAATCGCATAAATCTTCAATAAGTCCTTGGCAATGTGGTATTTTCCATTGCATTGGAAAATTGCCCACATTGTCGCCATTCCAAAAAAGGATAAAGATCCGTCCATCCCTAAAAATGGAAGACCCATCAGTTTGATAAACGTTCTGTCAAAATTATTAGAGAAGGTAATAAACAGAAGGCTCCAAAATTTCTTGGAAACCAAAGAGATCACACATCATAACCAATTTGGTTTCAGAACCAAACATTCGGCCGTCCAACAAGCCGCCATCCTCGAGGCTATGGTTGCAAGAATAAAAACTACAAAATTCAACATTCTATCAGCCTTACTAGATGTTGAAAAAGCCTATGACAGGATGTGAAGACACCCATTGATACATAAACTGTATTAGTTAAACATCCCGTGCTTCATCACCAAAATAACCCTCTGCTTCTTGACCAACCGCTCCTTCCAGATTAAATTAGACAATACACTTTCCACGAAGAGACGGGCATCAGAGGGTTTACCTCATGGGTCTGTACTCTCCGGTGCTCTATAATATTTTTGTTAACGACATTCCCCAATTTACCATGTCCAAAATCGCAGGAACGCTCGAGTTTGCCGATGATACGATTATGATTGTGGCAGAAAGAGACGAGGTGATGACCAAATCCACTATGAGACAGTGTCTCAAGCAAATTAGCTCTTTTGCGGCAAGGTGGAAAATCACTTTAAACAATGATAAGACAGAAATGGTACATTTCCTCAACAAGCAAAGGAGAATTATAGAACTGATAGACACTGGCTAGAAAGTTAAAATCAAAACAAAGGCTAACTATCTAGGATTGCTTTTCGATAAGAATTTAAATTGAAAAGACTACATAAAAGGAAGAGCGGCAATCATCAGGAACGTGGCAAGGAAGGTTTTTCCAATTATAGGTCCCCAAAGCTCACTATAGCTCGACTAAAAGAATAAATTGTTAACAAAATAATTCTACTGCGTCGCTTAACGTATGGTGCGGAAATTTATTCCAAACGCTCTTCAAAATTATTAAGCATCATGACAGTTGCTCATAACAAACTATTTAGATTGGTCACAGGGGCCCCCTATTACTTCAGAAATATCGACCTGCATAAAGATTTGGAAGCTCCAATTCTAATTGAAAGGGCAACGCGGAGAAGAGAGAATATGATGCACAGACTTCTCCAACGTTCTTCTCTCCAAATTAAGAAGATGGCCAGGAACATGTCCCGACAAGGCCAATGCGTACGGTACCATCCAACCTGGTGGAACCCACTAACACATCAGGGCTGGGAAAGATCATCTATATAATCATCCTTGACTAAATACCTGAGCTGAAGGAATGTAAAAAAAAGAAAGAGTGTCTTCAACTTATACATAATTACCTTTAACGCTGGAAGTTGACCCTTAATGAAGAAAAAACCGAAATCATACGCCTCTCTGCCAAACCAGGCAACTAAAGAACTATGCTTCAATAAAAGGAGAGTCAAAATTAAAACAAAAGCCTTTTGTGCGATAAGGATCTAGCACGGAAACACCACATTGTAAGAAGGCAGCAATTACCATGAATATGATAAGAAAGTTGTACCCTGTTATAGGTCCATGCTTGATCAAAAGAATAAGTTGCTTAATACCATACTTCTACCGTGCCTCACCTACGGCGAAGAATTATATGCAGAGCGTACAACATTCGCTATGAAAAAAATCACAACTACCTTCAATAAATTACTACGAATAATTACTGGGGCACCGTGGTATATTAGGAATTCGAACTTAGGGAAGGATCTTGAAGCTCCCCGACTTTTTAGAATGAGCCGCTATAAGAAGAGAGAAGATCAAGGAGAGACTCCTGCAACATCCCTCTATACCTATTCAGCATAAATCCAGGAACGTGTCCTGAAAAGGCTTAGCCCAACGGCATACTTCATCCCGATGATACTCTTCAAACCACTAGGTCTGGCAAAGTTCATCTACGAGGTACGACAATTAAGTTATGAGACTGATGTTTTTGCAAGATGTAGTAACCCTGTAGCTTGCGTAGGCACTCCATCTTTGATCTTGATCTCTAATCTACTTCTAGTCCAAGCGACACATTGATGTGGCCGCTCAATCGTGAGTTGAGCTTTAATAAGGTAAAACGTGTTTTTGTCTCTCGTTACAGAAATGGAATCGCAAAATATTGCGCAACGGTATGCCATCTCTTTTAGTGTTAAATTGGGTGAGAATGCGACGAGAACTTACGGTAAGCTTCAGAAGGCTTTTGGAAATGAGGTTATGTCAAGAGCTCAAGCTTTTCGTTGGCATAAAATGTTTTGTGAAGGCAGCACGAATGTTGAAGGTGAAGACCCCGCAGTGGACGACCATTAACCTCACGGACTGATGTCAACATGGACAGAATGCGTGAAATCGTACGATCTGATCAAAGATTATCCGTTAAAATGATGGCATAAGAACTCAATATCAATCGGTAAGCTGTTCGTCACACACTAACTCAAAATCTGGGTATGAGAAAAATTTGTGCAAAGATAGTCACCAAAAATTTCACAGGCCAACAGCGAGAAACACGGAAAAATGTGGCAGTCAATTTGTTAGAGCAAGTGGAAATCAATCCAGATTTATTGACCAGCGTTATCACTGGTGATGAAAGTTGATTCTACCAGTACGATCCGAAAACATAACGTCAAAATTCGCAATGGTATTCAAAAAGATCACCCAGACCAAAAAATGCTCGCATGTCAAAATCAAAAGTTCTTCTTCGATTGCAAGGGCATTGTTCATAAAGAGTGGGTGCCTCTCGGCAAAACAATTAACGAATATTTCTACAAAGAAATTGTAGAAAGACTTCGAAAACGAGTTTTCTGTGTCCGTGCAAATATTTCTGATAATTGGATTTTTCATCAAAGTATTGCGCTATCCTATACTGAACTGTCTGTGCAGCAATTTGTAACATCAAAACGCATTTCAGTACTACCACAGCAATCTTATTTACCCGATATCGCTCCGTGCGACTTTTCTCTATTTCCAAGAGGCAAATTATGGTCAAGGCACACCATTTTCAAACAACAGAAGATGTCCAAAAAGCTGTGACGAGGCTCTTGGAAGACATTCCAAAAGAAGAGTTCCAGAAATGTTACCAACAGTGGCAGGCGCTCTGGAGTAAGTGTGTGCAAGCAGAAGGGAACTACTTCAGTACTACCACAGCCACCTTATTTACCCGATATCGCTTCGTGCAACTTTTTTCTATTTCCAAGAGCCAAATGGTGGTCAAGGGATACCATTTTCAAACAACAGAAGATGTCCAAAAAGCTGTGACGAGTGTCTTGCAGGAAATTCCAAAAGAAGAGTTCCAGAAATGTTACCAACAGTAGCAGACGCGCTGAAGTAAGTGTGTGCAAGCAGAAGGGAACTACTTCAGTACTACCACAGCCACTTTATTTACCCTATATCGCCCCGTGCGACTTTTTTCTATTTCGCAGAGTTAAAAATGGTGGCAAAGGGACACGATTTTCAAACAACAGAAGATGTGCAAAAAGCTGTGACGAGGGTCTTGGAGGACATTCCAAACGATGAGTTCCAGAAATGTTACCAGCAGTGGCAGACGCGCTGGAGTAAGCGTGTGCAAGCAGAAGGGAACTATTAAAATCATAAGGGATATGTTTTTTCACATCAGTCTCATTACTTAATTGTCGCAGCTCGTATTATGTTTTATGTAACCGAAAGAATTTTCCACGCCAGTGCTCGATGCTGCCTTGTTACCGTAACCGAAATGAGGAACCAATACCTCTGTCCTCAACGGAAGTATCTTCTACTAAGCCTGGAAGGTATTATTGATTCCCGCGGTCGCCATTCGCATTAATGCAGCATTTAGCTTCATCTCGTACCTTTTCCGCCCAGATATGAAAAATGTCACGTTGTTTTATTTCTTCTTACATAAAAGGTGATTTTTCAAAGTATGAATCTTCCTTTAGTATACTATCATCGCTATTTATGAAATCGTCCTGAACGCTGCTACGTTAAAGTTGGATAAACAAGCGCGTACAGCCTTTTACTAGAAGGACCACGCTTCGCAGCAAAAATAAAAGAAAAATATTTGGCCGGCCCTAGTGCCGCAGAGGCTAGGGAGTGGGGTGTAGTTACTTACAAAAAGAAGATTGTCGAAATATCCATCGAGCAAGATATCGTGGTTGGCAGGTGCAAATTTAGCTCTCAGTGTCGCTGGAGGAGATCCTAGAATCGGTGCTGATGAGCTCCGGTGGTCGCGAAACTAGTACGAGCTCGCGCGGGAAATAACATGAAATACCTAGAGAAAGGAAAGAAAATGGGCGCTACACACTTGTAATTGAGAAACGCCAGTGTCAATTTGGAAACACAAGAGCGAAAACGTCGTAGATTAATTCTGCGATAAAAGTTGGACTTAAAGTTACTAGTAGATATTCTGCTTCACATACCTAGGGTTATGCATAAAATCATTGGTAAAAATATTTATAAATAATCTGAAAGAAAAATCAATTAAGGTACAACAGTACATAAATGAAAAGAAAAATCAAAGGAAGGATAAGAAAGATCAGTTTATTTTCGTTCCAGAAAACAACAGTTAGTATCTAGCAAACGCAAAGTTCATAAAAATCTTTTAATTAGGCATAATAGTAAAAATTCAATGAAATTTTGAGAACTACCTGCATAAGCAGAATGACTAGTAAAGTATACAATTAATAGAAAAATGTTGAGAACCTCAAGCGAAATTATCACATGTGTACTATAAAGTTACAGTATCGAGCCTCGTTATCGCGTACATGTTCTGATGGCCGAAGCAAAACTTAAAATATAGAATTGAAAATAACAAGATTTAAAAAAGGATAAATTTAAAGTGTTCATGAACTTGATTAATATTTTTTTGATATTTGAGATCAAATAATCTAGAAAAGGAATTAGCAATTAAATTAATTAAATTGGTCGTCGAACGTCACTGCAGTGATGAGTGGCTTTGATTTTAAATAAAACATTAATAAATGTTTAGAATCCGTACGCAATTAGTTAAATTTAGTCTATCCAAGAAGGCCTTTACATAAATCATAACATATAAAAATATATCAAAGTAGTAAATAAAAGTATCGAAGTAAGTTAACGTTAAAGGGGCCGCGCACCTATACGCGCGGGAACTCTGACTCCCCGGCAGACTTGATGCCGGTCTATGAATTTAGCATCGAGCGCAAATAACTAATCGTTGCATTTAAGAACTGATTTTCCCATTACAAAACAATTAATTTCTGTTTCAAAATTATTGGCAAAATATTTATAGACAAAGTTAGATAATTATAATGATTAATTAGAACTAATTTTACTGTAACATAAAATAATAAACTGTAGAAAATAAACATCGGAACGCAAAGCAGCAATTCGCAGGTCCCAAATCGTAACGAGCGTATGCCATCTTCGGCGGATGCCAGTAGAAAGGTTAAGATAAATTGACCTGGATGGTAGAAGTTTTCGGTGGGAGGAAACGGATTCTGTCCTTGATAACTCGAAATCATCGCTTCAAGGCTGCGGAACGGGAGTTTTTCGCAAAACCGTTGGTCGCCTTACCAGGGTCGCAGAGAAGGAGAACAAAGGGCGGTTCTGGTATGGAGAAGCAGCAAGTCGACCAAGGCGAAAGGAACCCTCTGAAGCGGAACCTCGGGCTCATCCAGAAGTAATCGGCGGCGTTATAAGCATACCGGCGGATTTCCAAACTTAACGAGCATTTTAAATCCCATACTTAAAACTTTAAAAAATAAATAAAGAAAAATCGATTAACTAACCTTGCACATAACTAAGGGATACCTACTCACCCTAAAAATGTAGGTGTTTTATCCCAAGAAGCAGAGTAAACCACAAAGGTTGTCGTATCTAGACGGAGCAGAAACAATAAGGTGCGTCTTTCACCAACAACTAACACAATACTTTTCGGCGTGCAACGGGATCAGATAACAATACTCGCGGATGTAAATCACAAAAGACGGAGTTAGGCAACCCAAAGAGCATCTGAAAATTAACGACGCGAAAGCAGACGCAACCTGCAAAAGTTAGTCGATCTCAAAAGAAAGACTGTTACAACGCATGAACCAGCCATGGAGTTCAACAGAAAGGATTTACACATTTCACACTGAGTTTTTTCACCTGATGCTATATCAAGTCTTGCTGTTTCATTTAATGCAAAAATGAATATGTGCTTAAAGATCACCTTCACATCATTTAATTTTGTGCACTGTACTACTTGGCCGAGTGATCTTCAATAAAAATGTCTAGTTTTCCGCAAATTTCCTTTTAAGCTTGAAAATTTTGTCATTAGATTCAGGGCATATGCTACGTCAGATCTTATGTAACATTTAGAAACATTACTACTTACAGTAGGATTAAATAATAGTAATACATCTGCTCAGACCTGTAAATATTCTCCAAGCGAGCGAAAATTGGCAAATACCTGTACACAGTCAGATAGAGTGCAATTGACCTATCAGTTACGACATCCATTGGATATTTTTGACAACGTATAAGCCATCTTGTAAGCCAGTGTCGTATTGTTTCAGTATCATGGCGCTCTCACTAAGCATATTACATGCGGTATACTTCTTTTGCTCTTCAAAGCATGATACTGTAAGTTGGTACAGGAAAATATTCCCTGAACTCGTATTTTCTGGTCTTTTTAACTTCTTGACTACACTTCCAGTTATATCAACAGGTATTCGCGAGAATTTGTTTTTTTAAATATTTTCCGAATTACGTATATTTGTTCTGTTGACTAGTAGTGAATGATTAACTTATCCTAAGATACATCTTTGGTAGATAAATTATATACAGTAATATATTTAGCTCTTACAATGGCTAAAACAGGATCTTCTTGGAGTCGCCTTTTCTTCATCTCTTGATACTTTGCTATTTTAAGAGCATTAAATGAAGGAACATGCCTAGGTTCACTCTCCCCAAATTTCATAACTCTGTCTGCCTCTTGTTGTCTGATTCCGCTTGCTGATACGTTTTCTTTTGTTAGTTTATGAACAAATCTTTCTCTCAATTTACCCGTTACTTTTCGTTTCTGTAGTGGGTAGTATTGCCGATACCTTGCTACAAATTAACACTTCATTAATGCTCTGTTACCATCCCTGGGTTTGGATTCTATATAGCCCTTAAACACTGAATGACAATATGAACATAAACCACGAACATTAATATAATGGACATCGTCGTTAGCACTTACTTTCCCACAATAGTAAGACATCTTACAAGGTATTCTCATATCCACATAGAAGTGAGAATGGACAATGTCCGTCTAGGCATTTTTTCAAAATACAAAAATTTCTTGCAGATATTTTCCCAACTTTTAGTTTTCTTGAATACGTTGCTTCCTCTGGTTTCATTTTCAACCATTCATCTGCGCTGAATGTAATTACAAAATTCTATGTATAAACATGAAAATTACCCGTTCTATCAGTATGTTCTTCATTTTGATTGCTGCGATCACATATCACGGGCGCGTTATGCGTTACGCCCAACAACGGTACTGATGACCGCTAGCTCTTCGGAGTAGGCGGGATTCCAGGTCAAGTATACCAGCACCGTCTGTGCGCTATAGGAAGTCGCTGGAAACGCGTACAATGGGTGGAGATATAGGAGGGCGCCACTGCTCCAGATAGGCCGCTTAAAGTATAGAACTATATTAGGAACAGATAAAAACAGTTCCTGGCCTCTAGTGAATTTGTCTTGGGGTTGCCTTTTTAAGGCCCCCAAATATTAATATTAATTTAGATCGTGTTCAAAAGGGGGAACCTTAATTAGTACATATCCCCTGAAATGCAAAATATTATCAATTAACTTATACTACGTTCAAAAATAAAGCTCTAGTTGGGTTACATCACATATCTATTGCTAAATAAATGGTTTATTTAGTATACATAGAAAACAACAGCTTACAAAAAGGTTTTACGGATAACTTCAGCATCTTTTGAATTTGGACTAATTCAAGAGATACAGGAAGGACTACTCAAACTACTAAACACTAAAATTAGGGTTAATATAGATTTAGATATAGTTAACACAAGTATGTGTCCACAATCGATGCAGAAGATATATATTAATGATCTTCCTTCACACGGGAAGGTTTAAGCTGGTTACAAAAAGGGGCTGGCCGCCGGGACTTGTGGCTTATATTGACTTCTCGCCGATACACGTTGGCATTTCGCTTACGCCGTTCATAGGCCAACAATAAAAAAATAAGAGAACAATATAAAAGGGTGCCTTAGTTTTTATTCGTCAAATTATCGGGTTGTTTGATTTCCAAACATCAAAATCATCCATCATCCATGTTTTATAGATTCCTGCGTCCGCAGAAGAACATCACACGTACAAAAAAAGCAGCAACCGGGGTGGAAAATGGCAGGCCAATCCTCAGAGATACGCTATTCTATCTCTTAGGTCTGGTCTTCCGCCATATTATATTATGCGGAGTCCCTAAACACACCCGAACGCTTCAAACAAAGAACCATAAACACGCGACCCATTTTTACACAACTACGCGATGAATTCGTACCAATTGTAAATGTCGCCAAAATCCGCCTGACCTGAAAAATTACATTTAATTGTTACGTTTATATTTAATTATCGAGTTCCAAATCGTCACGGAGCGAATCAAAAACGAGTTTCTCGTTTTTTAATCCGACAGGAAACTTATTTATTTATTTCTTGTTACCCTGTCAACCATGCCGTTTCTGAAAATAGACGGCGGCAAATTTAAAAAAGGAGATTTTGTTCATTAGGCACAGAACGCCAACAAAATCTAACACGCAGTGTTTTTCAGCTTCACTATCCTAGTCACTATTACCGCCCCAAGTATTTTGTATGGTGATTTCAGAACTATTTGACAACGAATCTTCAATTTTAATATCAGCGTTTTTCGAAATTCCTAAAAAGGCGTGCATTCCATATCGATTACAGCAAACAGCAGTGTAAAAAGCATATGGGGTGGTTTGATATATCTCTCTTATTGAAGTACACAGCCTTTTTCAGAAAGCGCCACCTTTTGGTGCAATTTTGCATTGCATATTAATGGCATACTTTTCTGATAAGGAAAAAGTTGCAGTTCTTTTATAGAAAATGTTGCTGGCCGCTGCATTTCAATATGTAACTGGAAAAGTAACAACAATAGAGTTAGTAGCAATTGTTTCATAGAGCGTGTTCAATAAATGAGAAATACAAATCAATCTATTCTGCTTACATCATATAGTATTATAATTAAAAAACATTATTGAGGTCATAACTCGCTCAGTCGGGAGAGTCAATATTATTTTTCAGAAGAAAAAGATATGTAATCAAATAATACATCTGAAGCCTGTCGGCGGTTTACGAAAAATTGTTTAAAGCAGAGTAAATAAATTTGTATCTAAACATACTGTTCATGTGATGATATAGAAAAAAACCTGGTGTAAGACAGCACAAGACTTTGTCTTACACACTTTAAATTTAATTTAAATTTATTGACGTTAGTGACTTTCCTATACACCTAAATTGTAAACTCTGTTTATAATATATAATATATTTTTATTTTTAGCGATGTCGTCCTGTAGAAGCAAATAATCATTTGCGAAATATTGACGAAAATATAATTACTTTTAAATTAGAATAGATTTATTGTCGATAAGAAGAAATACTTTAAATAAACTATATATATGGAATGAATTTTTATAAATCTTTTTAATATCTAAATATACATAACCATTATAATTATATATATATATATATATATATATATATATATATATATATATA
>JAHWXV010012132.1:0-31496 GCA_024586415.1 Phrixothrix hirtus | reverse complement strand
ATATTTGAAATATGGAATTTTTTACATTTTACACGTTTGGTTCTTTATTAATAATTTTCATTAAACTCCTTTAGCTTTTTATATGTACCTATTAAAATAACGCATATTACGTATACCTACTTATAATTTAATTAATTAGTACTGGATTATATAATCCAAAATTCGTGGAGATATCTATAATATTTTATCAATGACAGGAAAATATCCATTTTAAAGAGAGTTTAAAAATGTAAGGATAAAAAAAATTTATCTGGAAAAATCGAAAGAGTCAGGGAAAAGTCAGGGAAATTTAGAATTAAAATTTTGTCGCCACCCTGCATTTATGACTCGAAAGTAAGATGTAGTTTTATGTGAATAAATACTAAAAGATGGTGTAACTGTTGTTTCGAATGGGAGGGGTTGGGACAGTTACTCTCTTAAAATGAATGGTTTCCTCTGAAACAGTACTCATGAAATACTAAGAAGCAATATTTCACACCTAAAATCTCAGCCAGGCGTAACATCCAACAAAATTAGCATGTAAATGATGAGCGAGTTATACTTGTGGTTCCGGTTTTATACAATGCATTGTTGTCTTTCTCTAGGTTTTCAATTATATTTCTGAAATCGCCTTTTATTTTGTCAACACCAGGTATCTGAATAATTACATTTTTAACCGCTTGAGCTGGTGGATATGTTTTGTCACATACCACGTTTATTGTTTTTCCGATTTTCTAAATTTTCCCTTTCTATTGTTTTCAATAAATACAATCTGTAGCTCTTGTATACCTTTGCTGTTGTTTTTGTCATTCAGTATTTTGATACACCGAGAACCTAAGAAAACCATTTTCATTTTATAGTTATTATTTAGTCATCAATGCGTATTAACAACTTTTCTTCTTAAGAAGTATAGTTGCTAATATGCATTATCGATTCTTTTGTTATCCCACGGCAGTAAAAATGCAGAAAGACCAACTTACGTTTCGGTATCGGACGTGACTTCAAAACGAGATTCCTTTGTCTCAGAATGAAGAAATGTGAACCCTTCTAGCCATTTAGTTATGGTATCAGTGCCTTAGCTCTAATTGAGTTGAGACTATTCGTTAATTATTTTGTGCTTTGGCCGCAATTTCTCTAAATGTAGAAAAATTCTAACTATAACAGTTTGGAAAATACGCATATCGGGGGCGTAGCCAACTTTATTTCTACAAATTTTTGGACTTATGCTGCTTTTAAACGCAAACACAACTGATTTTTGCGACTTATGCTGAGTTGTGCTGTTGGAGTCGCATATAAAAATTTATATCTCAATTTTATCCAACTGTTAGTCGACATAAAATTTTAAAAAGTGATGGTGGTGAATATAAAATTTTAGAAGTTGTGCTATGTGGATCTGGTTAAAGTTTAAATCGGTTGTAGATCGAAAGTTATGTACATTCCACAGATTGGTAAATATAAGCGTATCTCTCAAACAGTCACAGTTTGCATTGAATTTATTTGAAGCGTTCTAAATGTCATAGTATAAAATTTTTGTATTCATTCCACTAATTTCTCGAAATTTTTGAAGTGGAGCGTGCTTTGAAATTCAAACAGATCCAGTCTATTTGATTCAAAAAACGCAATCTAGCACAACTTGCGTAAATGTGTAACATATACAATTATGCGCTAATATTTAAAATAAATAGTACATTTAAAGCATGAATTCTTACATGATGGCAAGTCGTAGATAATGTAGTGAGGGCCTAAGAAAATACAAAATTATAATTTAATAAATGGAATCAAAAGAAATCCTTTTAGAACGTTAAATTTACCAATCTGTAGGAATAAAAACCAGAATAGAGTTTTACCAATATGTATAACATAGTTGTAATAAATTAACAATACTTAATTTACACAGTTATTTAATCTTTAAGTAAAACTAGAGAAAATAAAACAATATTAATCAGCTGAGTTGTTCAGTTCGTTAAAAATTGCCTATCCAAGGTGGATTAATACATCTTTAAATTAGGTTAAAAGATTCCAAATCTCATTCTACAATACATTTTAAACTATACAGGATGATTAATGAATGTATATACTTTTCGTAAAAAACAAAGAACGTGACTTCAAACTTTGTGTGCAGTTATTGAAAACAGAAATGGCGTACGATTTGGTTTATCTTCACCATCACCTCGATAAGGATTTAACTTAACTATCACATACTGTCTATGAAGAAAACAATTTGAATATTGACAGGTGATACGGTCCACTTAATTAATGAGTTCCAAAATACAGTAAATAGCTGTAAAACAAATAATGATGAACAATTGAACACCAAAAATGTTTAATAGCGTATATTGAAATAAGATACTCCTAGAGTCGATGTAATACGCAAAATCGTATTCCCAATAACGTACAACCAAAAATTATTCATCTAATAAGAATTAAAGACTTCAAAGGAAATTCATAAATACCTCAGGAAAATTTGCAAAGGTTTATTTAACGTTCTTGACTAAACGCTTTATCATAGCAGATGTTTGGTTACAGCATATTTTGATTATTATCCAATGAAACAAAGACAATTAATAAAACATAAAATGGCGATGCTGGATTTAAAAAATTTAGTTTGTCCAAAATGGGAGTTTTGTTTTACAATACAATGTTATGGGGTTATGTAATACCTAATACAAATTTAATTTTTGCCAGAGAAACCAAATAGCAGCACTGATAAAAAACGTTTTTTTTTTAATATTTTGCTTTGTTTTTCGAGATAGAGCTACGGTTTGTGGCATAATGCAACACAGAGAAACTAAATACAACGGAAATTCTATTTTTAATGATTTCAAAAATGGCGGTGCTAACTTCACCGGCGTCAAAACGTTTTAACTGTTGATTTTTTAAATGAGGTTTTTTTTTGACAGATACGAATCTCTACATTGTACTAAAGTGTATCACTTTATTTTCTTCGGTTTCTAGAAGTTCTTAAACAAAACTATTTTCATTGCTTCTCGACGGCCAATATTATAAACAAATTTACCTTAAAAGAACTCTGAATTCACATAGTCACAATGCCGCTTCAGTCGAAATTCAGAGTTTAACTTGTTAGATTCGTCTAAACTGGCTTAAATTATTAATCCAGTGTCCTTGCCAAAATACAAATTTAGAGGACCAAAAACTCACAATAGGTGCCATAAAAGCCCATGAATATTCCTTCTTTCTTTGCAAAATCTAAAAAATTTTACAGGATCGAGATTGCGATAAAGGGGGTCAACGAAACCTACAAAAGCGGCTTGGCGAGAACACTGTAATCTATTATCGGTGTAACTACCATAGACAGAAATTGCACAGGCGCCGATAGTTTGGCCTACAGTGAACTAGTTCTGGCAAAAAAAATCATTTTCAAATTACTAGAAGTAATATTTATTAATTACTACCTATTCCAGTTTTATTTATTCCTTGACATTATCAATTTTTATTTCTGATTCGGTTTAAATTAGACCATAGGAATTGTGAAAAAGGCGGGTCAATTTACAGAAACTGAATTACTATATGTTTTAATAAGGAGTTGACTTAATTTGAATATAATCACCTAGTGTGGATTCGCAAAGTTAAATAAATTTGGAAAATGTATTAATTGACGCCCCTCTGAATATGACATTTTATTTTGTATAGATATAATTTTTATTAATGCATTTTTAATTGATGTTATTTAAAATTTCTGTGTATATATATATATATATATATATATATATATCTAAATAAAGTAATAAAATATTATTTATTCCTTATTCTTCAAACAAAATGATCGGTCACTTTCGGCCATTCAACTCTCATTTGTGGCGGTTGGCTGGTGCGGCTACTACGCTAAGTTGCAAGGCCGCCTAAGAGCACGAACCTAGAGCAAAAATTCCTCATCAAGTGACGGGAAAAGTTTGACCCAGTCCCGAAAAGTTTGTATCTGTTTCACGAAAGAGTTTACTTTTTATAATTTTAAATATCTTATAAATTTATATTTCATATAATTTGAAAACCACGCCAAAGTATAATTATACATTACTTCTAATGTAAAATTACTTAACTCGGTAACAACTGTATATGAAATAATCGATAATATATAGGGCTTCTGCATACTAAGAAATATTTAATATTGTATTTAATAATAAATAATGCACGTTTAACCAATTTTATTCAGCGGAATTTCAATTACAATGAAATTTAATTCTATAACAATTTTTTATCTATTGCTTTCAGTACTACCGGTTTTTCAAGAGAGATTTGTTTATTATACGTATTTGTATTGACAGCGGTAAAAATAAATTGGTATATTTACTACTTTCCCCGTTTTCTTGTAATACAAAACAAAAACGAAAGTGTTTTAATGCATTTAAACGTCATAAGTATGGAATTTTTCAATTTTTCCTAATATTTCATTATTTATATATTCACAAATGTTAATTATTCTTAGTTCATGTATTTTTTAATATTCTATTTCTGGAGATACGATTAAACTTCCAAAACGTATTATTAAAACTTTTTAAATGAGAAAACGTTTAATATAAGGTTTTTAAAGAATAATTAAATAAAATGTAGATTTTCTAGAAAACTCTGAGTAAGTGTTTAATAACATGTCAGTGTTTAAATTGCAATTGATGTATTTTTATGGATTATTTTTATAATGACTAACATACCTATGTTGGACATATGAGATATGATCGGATAATACTGTTATGAACGATTATGAAGAATTTTATTAAACAAATTGTACATGTGATTCAAACCATTTGAAAGTATTCCCGTTAGTTTTCCACACACTTATTGCAACAATGATACCGACTTCTTATGATGATAAGTCTGGCAATCATATTTTGTGAATACTTTTAAATTCTTCATCATGACCGCTTAGGTCTCTTTTAATGAATCGAATCTTTGTATCTTCATGTCCATTTTCAATTTTGTAAGTAGTCAAGGTCCTCAGGGGGCTAAATTAGATGCATAAAGCTTTTGCAAGCACACGGTAATTTTTTTATGTAAGCAAATTACTTCGTCGTGATGCTAAATAAAACCATTAGTCCACTTTGTTGGTCTTTTCTGCGAAAACCATTTCAGAAATGTTCTAGTAGCCTTTTATAATATTCAGAGTTCAAAGCAGTACCTTTATGCAAGAGCTTCGTCTGCGCAATTCGTCCCAAGTTGAAAATGCACTTATATTTCAACTGCCGTGCTTTTTGCGTTCGAGGCTATCTTGCTGTTTCCACTATTAACTTTGGGTCTTGGTCTCAATTTCATATCCGTAGATCCAAAACTCATTTCCGCTTATAATATTCCAAAAGTTAATATCTAAAACCACACGGTCATATAATTACGGCTATAACTATCGAAATCGATAGACCTTTATTTTGAATTCAGTTGAACAAACTTTGCATTCACTCGCTTGCTTTTCAAATCTTTAATTAATATTTTTTACACTGGACCATGAAAATATGGAAAACATTGGCTTCTTCCCGCATATTCGATTTTCTATTTTACTCAACCATTTCATTCCCTTTTCAATATGTTGATCTGTGCAGGAAGTCGAAGGGCGTGCAGATCTTTCCACATCGTCAATTGATGAAAATTTTTTTCGGAAGAAAGCAAAACAGTTATATACTGTTTTCATGATTTTTCGCATTGTCGTAAACTACATTTAACAGTTTATGCATTTCTTTTAATATTTTCGAAGTTTAAAATAAAATTTTTGCGAAAAATTGCAACAAACACGTTCGCAAAAACAGTAATTAGAGGTAAACAGCTTACTTGATTGTTGTGGAACGTTAGTTTCACTATAGATGCTTCATATTTTATTAAAGAAAATACAATGTTCCTTCAATAGTGCCAAAAATGTGCTACATCCATCACTATAATTGTTAGGTAACAGAGCTTGTAGGTGTGAATCCTCGTTTGATTTAAACATCAATATTCATATTACTGCAATAACTTCGCTAAAACTAAGTTAATATTTGAAATATATTCATGCCAAATACAAGAAAAGAATAAG
Source organism: Phrixothrix hirtus (assembly GCA_024586415.1). Lineage (NCBI taxonomy): Eukaryota > Metazoa > Arthropoda > Insecta > Coleoptera > Phengodidae > Phrixothrix > Phrixothrix hirtus. Next base: position 25,504 of record JAHWXV010012132.1, on the reverse strand, counting down.
TAAATAAGTATGAAGTGTATTGATTCTCTTTTGTCGCGAAACTGACAAATTATTTTTATCATATTTGAATTAGCAAAAAGTATGTAGTTGTTGAATACAATTTTAAATTTTCTTTACATATCTTGCAATGCAACTTTTAAATCTACAGAGTCCGGCATAACGATATGCCCTTTTCTAAACAGCAATAAAAAGATCAATATAGGTTGTGGACAACATTTTATTTTACTATCGTAGAAAGCAATGTCTGCCATTTAATTAATCATGTAACACTGAACTTTTAATGAGTTTTGAATATGATGTCTTCCAGATGTTTACCTTCACGAGTGATACATTCTTGTAATCATACAGTGAAATTCCGCATTATTGAGCGAATCATTTCCAGTAGTACGGCTGCGATGGCGCTCTGAATGGCATTCTTCAACTGTGCTATCATCTGCGGTCTGTTTAAAAACTTCAATCTTCAGGTGTCCCCACAAAAAGTAATCGCAAAGAGCGAGGTCTGGCGATCGAGTTGGCCACGTTTCTTGCAGAACTTCCCCAGAAACTCTTGCTGTGTGTACGGTCGCTCCATCTTATTGAAACCACAAAGGCGCATCCCTTTGTTGTTTTGAGTATGGGCTCCAACAAGTTGCGTAACATTGCAACATAACGGTTGGAAGTAACAGTCACTGTGCGTTCGTTTTCTTCAAAGATGTAGGACCCTATGATGCCGAATTCTGCAATAGTACAACAAACAGTTATGCGCCGACTGTGGAGAGGTCGCTCATGATGTAGAGAATTGTGTAGAATTTTTCGCATACTCCTATCACACAACCCCAACACGCGAACATGCTTTTTAGCGGAACGCTGTGGTGATCTAATGACAGCTTAACTCACCGCTGCAATATTCTGGGGTATCCAAATGCTGCGAGGTCTACCTGTAGATTTACTTTTCAATGCTGAACCACCCTGTCGGAAATTGCGTACCCACAACAATGTGGTTTCCTTGTTTGGAACTCTTCCGTGTCGATCAATACCGAAATGAAAGCGAAATTTCTGCTGCGTCGCAATTACGGAATCGCCATTTTTAAAATAGATCTTCAACACAAAAGCACGTTGTTCGCCATTCTGTTGGCAACTGAAATGACAAAGTTTATTCTACTTAAGCACACATAACTCGAGCGCCGACTGATAACAACAGCGCGCATGGCGACAAATTCAAATAGGATATATCTTTATGCCGGACCCTGTATTTAAGACACGGACGGCCAATAAAAATAATAATAAATGTGCGAATTTTCGAAACTAAACTACGAATTTAGAAAATTCGAAAAACGAATGCATCTGGTGATTCTAAAATATGTTATTAAAATTGGCATATGATGGTCAATTAAAAACTTCTCGGAGTGAAACATAGATGGTGGTAATAGCTTCAATTTGCCTCGTTTTTCATCTGCCATCCCACAAAATATCAAAGTGTTCTGCCATCAATAGTTTTTAGCGAACCATTTAAGTGAACGGAGTTGGATGAACTTCAAAACCACGCTGTTATTAAATATCTTATTAAAAAGGATATACCAATATGAAAAATTCTTTAGCTTATTCCACTTCTTATTTTTGACTGTATTTAGATGGAGTATTGAATTTAAACTTGGAAGATGATCCTCCTGGCTGTAGCGTAAAAAGTGCAGCGACACCCGAAATCGCAGGAAAGGTCCACGATACACTGTTGAAGTATCGTCGACTGAGGTTTTCTAATATGGTCAAGGTTGTAAGCATATCAGATGTATGCACAAACAACATTTTAACTGATGAATTAGGCATGAAAGGCTTGCTGCTAAGGGGGTGCCGTATTTGTTAACATTAGGCAACAAACAATTAAGACGATAAATCTATTAAGAGTGTTCGCTCGATTACAGTAGAATTCGCCAGATTGTGTGTGCCGTTTAGTAAATATAGATGAAACATTGATTCATTACTATATTTCTGAAAGCACATAATAATCAAATCAATGGAAACAACACTGTTTTCTATCACCAAAGGATACACTATCGGTAAACTCTGCTAGAACGGTAAATGCATCAAATTCAATTTTCTAGAATGCTAAAGGGGTACTGCTCATAGATTATTTACCAAGGGGTAGGAAAACAGCGAGCAAGTACTACATCAATCTTTTAAACCAACTTGATAAAAAGTCGTTTTTCATCGAGACAATGTTCGCTTCAACAGATCTATAAAATTGAAACCATCACGTGAGCGGACCACAACAAAATTAGTTTCATGATTAAGCACTATTTATGGGCTAATTTAGTGCCCTAATCCTTATTTTAATCCTTTTACAGTTTAGCCAAAAAGTGTAACATCCAAGTTTTTTTAAATTGGATTCTCCATACTTTCTGGGAAAACTAAGAGCATTTAAATTCGGATTAGGGTACCATATAAGCCCATAAATATTCCTTAATTAGACTACTTTCCTCGTAGTTCGCTCACGTGGAGGTTTCAACTTTATAAACATCGTTCCCACACATACATTATTTCAATGGCAAAAATATCGAATTAAACTAGGATTTTCTAGCACATCCATTTTATTCGCCTTTCACTTTGGTCTTTTAGCACAGTTAAAGAAATTTCTGGAGAAACAGAAATTTGCAACAAATAAAAAGGTTAAATAAGCATTTAGAAAGCCTCGCTGACCTAAGCGCATTGATCTAAGTGAGAATATATTTAAAAACAAAAATAATTTCATAACAATATTAATTGTTTTTCTATTCCATTTTGAAAAATTTTCAAATGATCCTTGTATTTAATGGTCATAGCTTACACCACAAAATAACATTAAAAGGGCAGACAGCTAAACATCTAACAAATAACAAAAATATTTATTTTATTACCTTTTATGTTATTATTTGAATTAATTACCTTTCCTAACGAAAATACAGCGACAAGAAATTTCATACGTAGATAAATTGTTTATACTTAAATATTAAATTAATTTCTATGAATTTTTCTCCCTCGTTAGTTTTTCCTTTCCTTTCGACTTTTTTGGATTTCTGTACATCTATTGTCCTTATTTCTTATTAAGGTTTTGTTACTTGTTTTCATTTTCTTCTTCTTTTCCTCGTTTAATATTTTCCTCCTCTTCATGGCAAAAGTCATCTTTGGAATATTGTTCCATATGTGTTTCTGTTGACGAATTTGTTTTCTCACACCATTCCAGCTGGAATGTATAATACAAGAAAATAGGGCTTATTCTTGAACTTCTATGCTAGGTCGTCATGGGTAGTATGCTCAATGTTTTCTAGAATACTGCAGCGGTTGTGGTGTCCCATAAGCATGCAAGGTGTTGTTACTTAACATACATCGTTCAAATTGTTCAGGAGTTCGAATCTAGGCTACACCGAAAGCCACGAACCGAAATTAAATTGAAATTAAAATTTCTATAAACAAAAACCGAAAACGTAATAAAAACGAAATTTCAATTCGTTTTAACAAATTACTTGTTTTGATCTACTGACCAAGATAAACAATATCCCTTAAACTCGGAGTTTTTCTATAAAAACAACTATCGACATTTTTTCCGCATTAATAGAAAAATTAAAATAATTCTGCTATTTTCTTTTTAAAATGATGTCTACAAAAAATTAACAGTTGCTATTATTCGGTATAATTAGCTCATAAATTTTATTTACAAAATAAATTTAAAACATAACATTTAGTTTTTCACCACGAACAACTAAAAGTAAATTACGCTTTATTTTTAAAATTACTCTATTTTTTGAAACAATAGTTACAAAAATATTAGCTGCTTGATATTCTTTATAACTTCTTTATGGGCCTAGCAATAAAACAAGTTTGTAGGAAATAAGGTATCACTGAGTTTGATTTTAACATTTATAAAATTGTACTGAAAAACTTTTATTTTCAAAATTTTCTTAATTTTCTGAAAGATTGGGTCTTCTTACACAAAATATTAAAAAATGACGCCTGCTATTTCTTATAACTTTTGCGGGAAGTTATGCATCAACGAATGTAACGTTTATAAAATTTTACTGAAACAAGTTTTTTCCTACGCCAATAAAAAACTTATAAGAAATATCAGGTAGCTAATTTTTTTATATTTTGTGTATAAAGACGTATTCTTTGAGCAAATAAAAAAATTTTGAAAATAAAGGATGCTTCAGTATTACTTTTTTAAACTTTAAACAAGTTTTATTGCTAGGTTCATTAAAAACATGAAAAATATCAGGCATCTAATTTTTGTATATTTTGTGTAAGAAGAGTTATTCTTTCAGCAAATAAAAAATTTGAGAATAAAGTTGTTTCAGACCAGTTTATAAACGTTAAAAGTAAGTTCGTTGATACACGATTTCCCGGAAACAAGTTTTATTTCTAGACCTATAAAACTTATTAAAAATATTAGGCAGCTATGTTTTATATATTTTATGTGTGAAGGCCTATTCTTACATAAAATAAAGAAAATTTAAAAATAAAATTTGTTCCAGTGCAATTTTAAAACTTGCTAAATTCCTTGATGCATTATTACCCGCAAATAAGTTTTATTGTTACGCTCATAAACAAGTTATAGAAATATAAGGCAGCTAATTTTTTATACTTTTTGTATTAAGACATGTTCATTCAGAAAATAAAGAAATTTTGAAAACAAAAGTTGTTTCAGTACGATTTTTATAAACCTCAAGGGTAAGCTCGCGGATACACGATTTTCCGCAAACAAGATTTATTGCTACGCACATAAAAAAACTTAGGTAAAATGTCAGGCAGCTAATTTTTGTACATTTTATGCCAGAAGAGCTATTACTTCAGAAAATAAAAACATTTTGAAAATAAAGGTTGTTTCAGTACAATCCTATATAGCTTGAAGGTACGGTCGCAGATACACAATTTCCCGCAAACTTATCAAAAACATTAGACCGCTAATTTGTGTATATTTTGTGTAGAAATAACTGTGATTTCAGAAACTGAAGAAACTTTGAAAATAAAAGTTATTTCAGTAGGGTTTTTACAAACCTCAAGGGTAAGCTCGCGGATAACGATTTCCCGCAAAAAAGAGTTATTGCTACGCACATAAAAAAAACTTAGGTAAAATATCAGACAGCTAATGTTTGTATATTTTGTGTAAGAGGAGCTTTTACTTCAGAAAATGAAGAAATTTTGAAAATAAAAGTTTTTTCAGTACGATTTTATAAACTTTAAAGGCAAGCTAGCGGATACACGATTTCTCGTAAATAAGTGTTTGTTACTTGCCCTAGTTCAGGGTTATGAAATTAATAATTTATTTACAGTAGGCGCGAGAATCGCCTTTGTCAATTTCACCCAAATAAGAACATCTACTTATTTGTTTTTTTATGAACATACGAATGATTACCTTATAAGCTCAATCTATAAAATTTTTAATTTGTTGAATATCAAATTTCCTTAACACTATATTCAATAAACAAAATCAAACTTGGTTTAAATGCTTATATTGTAAAGACATTTAACTAAAAGTAATTCATATAAATACAATTAAATTTCAGTGGTATAAATTGTAGAAAATAAATTACTAGTACTACTTTAAATTTGACACTTATTCTAATATGTAACAGAAATTCCTTGTTCGGATTTATATACTGACAGCCTAAAAGTAGGTCAAGTTTAAATATTTGTACATTTGTAAACAAAGAATTTCTATTCAAGAACTTCATTTATAAAACTACTCACAAACTAAGTAAATCACGTTTAGTCAATGCCACACGTAAGTACTTTACTAATGAGTTTTAAATTGTTTGTAAAATAGAAGGATTTTAACGTTTTTTATCAAAATTTGTCTTGATCGAAATTTTAGATTCCTCGAGAGTTTGATTATTTTGATAACTGTCGGTTTGTTTAATTCTTATTTAGAATTAAATCTTCCTCGGATAATATACTTATTAATTTCCTACTTTCAGCGATCTTAAATCAAGTTGTGACTTCGAAAGCTGCGAGTTCTTTATGAAATTTCGTAATACGTATTTGTTACGATTTTATTTATTGGCCTGAACCTTATTGTCAGTTGTTGCCTTTAACGTTGTTGAATTAGAGTTGCTCGATCACTAACACTTGCACTTCGGTCATTTAATTAACATTACTCGAAGTAATTAAGAGTTCAACTATTATTCAGGAACAGACCTCGTTTTTAGCTCTACATGTATTTTTATCAACTTCTCATTTAGTAGGGATTTGTACTACCCTTTGCGTGTTTTGAATTTCTTGCTTTCTGTCGTCATTTCTGTGAATCTCGATATGTTTCGTTATTTCAGAAACGTCATCCTTTTGTTCTACACAGGAAGTATTAGGGTTTAAACATATTATTTTTAGATCTTATCTAACTATTGTACATTGTTATGAATAAGGTACTTATTCTAAAACAAACTTATTACTAATATCTTGAAAAACGCAAGTGAATCATGACTTTGATTTAGATTCTTTTTCATGTTAAATTTTAATTTTAAATTAATTTAATTTTAACTTAATTGAACTAAGAGGTTTTGCACATAAGTATTATTGCTACGCTTATCAACAACTTATAAAAAATACCAGGCGGTTAATTTGTGCATATTTAATGTAAGATCTATTCCTTTTCAAAAGAATGAAAGTTTGAAAATAATGCTAGTTTCAGTAGGATTTATAAACGTTACAGTCAACCTCGTTGATGCATTATTTCCCGCAATTAAGTTTTATTGCTACGCCCATAAAAACATTATAAGAAATACCACCAAACTTTTTTTTAAATTTTGGCTAGGAAGATCTATTCTTTCAGAAAATAAAGAAATTTTAAAAATAAAGTTTGATTTAATTTTACCTGTTTGTGGGAAGGGACTTTCGTTTAAAATTAAATTTTTTTATGTTAATAAAGTTTATTGACTAATTATTTTGGATCATAGCAACTGTTTGATTATTTACAGACAACGTTTTAGAAAGAAAATCGTATAACTATTTTCATTTTTCTAGTAATTCCGAAAAAATTAAAAAACTATTTTATGGATGAAGTCTATGGCTAACTTCACGTCGGTAAAATGAATTATAACTGAAACCGTAATTGTAACCAAAACCAAAAACGTAATCAAAACTAAAAATGCAAGTTAATCACAACCAGTAAATAAAACCTAAACGAAGAAGATTTCGATTCCCAAGGTTCCCGTCCGACCATGCGCATGCCTATGTATGAAATATATGCATAGTCATTTCTTACCCAATGTTTTTTGAAATCTCTAAATATGGTTATGATCGCGTCAGGCATATCCCTAAACATTCCTATGAACGCTAAGAAGCTGGTCACATAACTTTGTTCAATTTGTTTAAGAACTTCAGCAATTCATATTTGTATTGTATTGTATTATAGACCAGCATCATGGCTGAAGGTTGTTATCGGCAGAACGATACTGGAAAAGAAAATTCCCTAACTGAAAAGAACGAAGTCGTGCCAAAATGTAAAAGTGCAATAATTATCAAATTTGTAGATAAGTGGGAACATTTTTAGAACTCTCATCAACATTAAAACTTGGTTGGGGAAATTGTCACTTAACGATTCCAAATTATACGAGTAGTTTAAATGAATTAGATATTTTTGAGTGGTCATTGTTCATCATGATAAAAGTTTCTCTAGCACAATCGTTAATATGAATGGGCCCATTGTTACTTAAAGTAGAATGGAGAATATTTCATTTTGATTGTATTTAGGATTATTAAATTTGAAGCATTCCTACACTAAAATTCAGCATTTTATTGTGCTTTAATTGATGACTAATGATGATGTATAGGTAAACTTAGTCTGCTACAGATGGGTTTAGACTTAATATGCATGAATATAGAGTATGAATAATTCTTTCGTCTTCATTTAAGTTAATTTACAATCTGTCATGTAATTAAAGCTAATCTAGGGAAAGAGCATACGTACGTTTGATTTAAGTCTACCTTAACACTTTACAGGACGAGGCATCGTTTTAACACACAATATCATTCAATCGGATCGTAATTTCAGAAAGCTATTTTATATGTAGAGTTACTTTTTATATTTTTGTAGTTGCATTCATTTTTTTATAGTCAAATTATTATTTTATATCAATGAAGGAATTAGAACTAATTTATAATTTAATTTGTAGAAATCGTTTCATATAAAAAGTAGCCTACATAGTGACTTCATACTTACTTACCTTCACATTTTGAAATTTTTCTTCCTATAACGATCTTTCGATAAATCTCAAAACACAAAAGCTTCTGTATTCTACTGTTTATAAAATATCGTTACAATTCTTCAATAATTTGAAGGAAAATTTAAAAATGAGTAAAGTAGATATGTCCTCACTGTATATTTCTTATGTGCGATGAACTCTATTATTTTATTATCATTCATATATGTATGTAATTTATACTGCATTATTTTGTCTGAGGTTTATAAACGGTTTTTATTTATTATGGTAACAACAATAATGAAGAAAGATACCGGTTTTTGTTTCATTCATTTCTTGAAATTATTATTATCGCAATAGTTCCTTAGATGTCCTTGTTTCTTTCTCCAGTTTTGCAGTAATCTTAATCTTCTTTCTTATATTTATAAAAGGGTTTGTTTTCTTTCTTTTCACATCTAAATAAAATTACTGTATACGAATATAAATTCTCGTTATAATCCATTTCATTAACTTCCGGATATTTAACTTGCATTGTATAGCTTTTTTATAAAAATTTCTACAAAAACATTTGACCAAATATTCATTAGGAACGTATACACGCACATATTTTTCGTAATTGAAATTAGTTACCAAATAATTTTCCTATTTTTCTATAAAAAACGCAAAAACATCATAATATACTTATCAAATATTGGGTTACTAAATTTAAGAACACCAATAAATATATATTTTGCACAGATTAAAAGATCTCATGCATGGTGTAAATGCACGTCATCGTTGTGTGTATGACTGTATGATCTATTAATTAATTTATTGGTCAAATTTTTCGTCAAATTCTAAATGGTAGTTTGGATAATGTCCTAACTATTATAATTCAATACGGTGTTGCCAAATTATTAGAATTGCCTCTAATCTCATATTTTGTACCACGAATAGTCAATTACTATATAAATTGACTTATAACATAATGGTAAACCTTAATTTGTGAACTAGCGTGTGAATATGATGACATTGTAAACAATCCTCCAAAATTCTACGGAAGTTTAGGATTACATTTGCATTCATCTTATCGTCCTAGCGTACCTAATGAAATCAAACTAACAATCGTTTAATTTTTTTAATATTTATGGAAGATTAATTTAATTCATGATTTCCGAATTAATAGTCTAAATTTTTACATAAAAACTGAAAATTAACAACACTAAACCGTTATATTAAAAATTACACGAACTTAAAAGCAATAATATAATAATAATAATAATAATAATAAATTAAAAATTAATAATAAATTCATAATTCTCAAATTGATGTTAAATTATTTAAACTAATAGATCAAGTACTCTAAACATAGATCTTAAAATTTATTTTAAATTAAGCTTAATATAAAATAAATGCTAAGACCCATATTTTGAGTGATACTTCATTAAATTAATTTACAAATGCGTTTTGTCTGATTATTGCCCAAGCAACTCTCTTTCGCTTTTTATGTTCTACCTACCACGTCCATTTAAAGTAACGACAGTACATGGTGTTTTGTAGTAGAACATTTCGGGAAAACTGGAAGTAATGTTTGAATTCTTCTCGTCTGGAAGAAACAGGGAACTATACGGACATTTCCTCGTTCTCTCGCAAATTTCGGCATCATTCGGAATAGGAAAATTATATATAACCCCAATCTAGATTATAATTAGTGCATTTTAAGTGATTTGTTCAAATAATAGAGGTCATCCTAATTATTCAATTGGAATTCGCGTATAAATTGATCCGATCAAATGCTTAAGAGTAAGGAGGCCGCTGTTATGATACTAGAATACAAACCATATTTTTAATAATTACCAAAGTGGCCACAACTATTCAATGTCGAAGATCTTTAGGCGTATATAAAAAAGATTTAAAATATCTAATATTTGTTATTTTTTACTATATCAATTTTCTTCCCCATAGGTTGATTAAGTTAAACTACAAATTATGGAAAAGTATAAATTATGTTGCATTTGTTATACAATAGTCATTTTTTTCGTACTTTGGGTAAATTTTACTTTACTAAACGATTTGGATAAAGGGAACAGATTGTTACAATGAATTTGGAAAGAAAGCATGCTAAAACAATTGAAGATGATCGTAAAACTAAGGAAATACTTGAGAAAGATATTGAAATATACAAAAAAAAACATTAAAAAACTTTTGTAAACATAAAATTTGTTTAACTAGTCTTATATGATCATTAAGATTTAGCCACTTGTTTAGGTTTTGTGTTTACTATTTTAAGTATAGAGAAATGGACGTGGGAGACATCTCTTGATAAATTAAAGAAATAATCAATAAAATAAAACTAGTGAATTTAAAAATAAATGAGTAAGTAGCCTTTATGGAGACAGTTTATAAAATTGCACTAAAGGTCTGTATTGAAGGTTTAAAAACACTAAAAATATAAAGAATAATTTGTAATTAATTAACCTAAGTATGTATAATGTAACAAACAGTAATGAAATCATATCTGATACTGCTGCAAAAGGCCATCTCTTCAAAGCAGACTTAAAAGATTGTACATTTAGACCGCAAAAGAAAACTAAAACGATAAAGTAGGTATTAAGTCATAAAAATTGGACAGTAAAAAATAGGCAGAAATATTATGAATTTTTAAATCTATGCATGAAGTTTTCAGATAAAAATGATGAGTTTGTTCGGCGACGAAGAAAGCTGATCCCTGAATGCACGGGCCAACGGTAAAGTATGGCGGCTACTCTATTATGATTTGAAAATGTTATAGTTCTTAAATAGGTGACCCCGTTAAGGTCAATGGCATCATCATAGGAAAAGAAGAGTACAAAATAATTTTAGAAATTAGCTCAGTATCTCCAAGGTTACATTTATTGGCCATGGATTTACTTTCATGGACAATAACAACCCTAAATATACGTCAAAATCACGTAAACAGTACATTTACCGAAAAACGCAAATATAATTTGGCCCACTCCGACATCGAATTTAAATTCCATAGACCTTCTACGGGTTGAGCTCAATCAGCAAATAAAAAACATCATCCAACTTTGAAAGAACATGTAGTATTCTGCGAAACGTAAGGAGATCGATAATATAAGAAACTACCACAAATTTATTAGAGATAATGTACAGATTAACAGTAAAAGTTGTTCAAGCACACGCTTCATGTTTTAACCAGAGGGGGTTTAATTAATATATATTAATGTCATTGTGGACAAAATTTTGTACTACGTTTCATATTTGTACATTGTTCAAAAATGTGTGTAATATACCTGCATATTTGTACATTGTTCAAAAATGTGTGTAATATACCTGCATAATTTATGAAATTAAAAACTTATTACTGCCGGGAAACTTTGGACTCCGGTGTGCATTTCTTTTATAAAATGTACGGTTATTGATTACTTAAACGAGAAAACAAATTTTCCATAAATAAATAATGTCTTTAATAAGAAATATTGAATTATTTCGCTGTTATTAAATATTTTTTTTATTATAACTGTAATCATTTTTCCGTTAATAGTCGTAGTAAACAACCCTTAGACGTTACTATTATTGTAACCTAATATGAATATAATTTCATTTTATTCACGCTTTTTCTTGGCTTAATGTATAAAATTAAATCGATACATAGGGAAATACGTACAAATATCTATTCTTAAATTGTTAAAAAAGATAATATCTGTTTTTGTAAAAAATACCACGTCATTATCTTTCTTGTAATGCAAACGATGAAGATAGAAAGCTGTATGGTATTATTAATGTTGTTATTAATTTATTCTTGTACATTAAATTATGTAAGATAAAAGAATATTTCTTTACATTACAGATAATTAATTATACACAATGTCTAACACATTTAAGTAATCAGTTATTTATTTTTATTTTGCTACAAATCATAAAACATATTTTTTGTAAGGTATAATGCATACCGTTAAATTCGATGCCGGAAAAATAATTATTCGCTATTCAAAATACTAACATTATAAAAAAATTGATATTAAACTATACAATACATCAAGTATTTTATCTATCAATCAAATTTTTGTTATTCAATAAGATATACTATAACAAATCGTTATTTAAATTCTAAAAAACAACATTTAGAGCACAATTTTTTTTGTTATATGTTCATTTTTTATATATTGGTACAGAGATATACCAACTTAAATAATATAATTTTCCATATTGAAACATTTCATGAAATAAGAGACTTTAAATTAGTATGTTGTACGTTTTGAATATGTAATATATTGGTTTTCATTGTGTAAGAATTTCGTCTTAACTAATTATCTAAAATCTAAAATAATCTTTGTCTAATATGGTTTTGAATATAAACTTCCACTTCTTTCATAACAATTTTCAAACTCAAGACATATCCCCTATTATATAAACATTGCTTTTATGTCTTCATTTCCAGTTTCTTTTGTAACGTAACGTATAATTCTGCACGTATTGGGTCTTACAAGACCGTACAATCACACGGTTCAGTCCTAGATTTAGTAGACTGTTGGATCTTAGCAAAAGTAGTAGACATGCGTGCTAGTAACGTTTCACGTAATGCGTCACGCGTTGCGTCGACGCAGACAGGACTAATCCGAAATAAGAGAGATATAGAAAATGTAAAGCTATTTTTATGTTAGCATTTTTACGCCTTAAAACTAATCATAATGTCGATATTCTTTCAAAGCGGAGAATACCACAAGTCACGTCAATTACAACATTCAGGAATTGTACCGCTAAGTACACGAAATAAAATATACCTTAGTAACACTATATTGAGGAATGAAAATCGTGGGCCTTGTTACATATCACTATGACAGTAAACCAATATTTTCCAGCGAACTATATATTTCAGGTAAGACGTGCCTCACCTTGACTTGAACACCCATTAGGCTGTTAAGCGCCCAATAAAAGTCCATATTAAAAGTTACTTCAATAATCATTGATTAGGAGTTGTACTTATTTTCATATATATCGTTGATATATATTAAAATATTCCAAGCATTGCTTTTGCAACGAAGTCGGTGATTGACGGTGATATCAACCCTGAACATCAAAGTAGTTTATATGCATCGCTTAGAAATTCGAAAATTAAAGTACTACTTTGGAATGCCCAGCACAGTTTCATAATCCGAATCCAATAGGAAAGGTTCGCAAGTTTATACACGAGACCTTAGCATAATTATTTCGGGAAAACATAATTATGCTAGAAAGATGTTGAAACATGCCTAAACAACGAAGACTGAATAATGTGATCGTTGCTAAAAGGGTCTTTTAGCCCCTTCTTTATTAACAATTTTCAAAGTACCCCCCATTTCAATCAACACACTTCTGCATACGTTGAGATCACTTGTGAGAAACTCTTCCCACTTCTTGAAAATCAAATCACATATTATCTTTCGCATTTAAACAAATCGTGTTTGAAACGTTATAAAAAAAATCTCCCAGTAATCCCGACTAGTGAGGATTCATATACCTAGGCGATTAGTAAAGTAAGGAAGGTTTGCGCATACTGACTACGCAGGTCCTCATTTTGTAGCGAATACAACATCTATGCTCTATGTGATGTAAAATTGCCCTATGCGATTACTGCCGCGTAAATATTGGTTTGTTGAAAATGAACGCAATCATATGAAATAGTGCATATTGTATCAAAATTAGCAATGACATGTGTTGTGAGTCATCCAGTATATTTGCGTGATGAGTCATGCCCTATATCAGATTGCTAGCTTGGATGAATTATCCCTTCGCAATTTCTTTAGATTGTAGTACAATTTATAGGTTGAAGATAAATAGAGGAATCACTGCTTATAAAGAGTTAGAATTTCAGTGGAAATACGAAATGGGTAGAGCCATCAGTCAAAGAAGGAGGACGGGCATAATAACGCTCTAAAATAGTTCACTTGAATGGGCCTCGTTTGAGAGAAAATTGCAACTGAAGTTGGGCATGCGGCCAACTACACTGTATGTATGTACTGTGACGATAGATCGGTACCAACCAAGTGGCATGGCCATTCATCATAATCTGTGTTAACGATTTTGCGTGCGGCTGTCTAGAGTTCGAATCGTCATAGTGTTACATAATTTTATATTCCGATGTCTATTTTATAACAAGTTAAAATATATATTTAAAAATTTCTGCATTGGCCAAGGCTCAAACTCGAGGCTTTGTGGTAACATGATGCACGCTTTACCACCTGAGCTACCGACGCAGTACAGGCACGATAGCAGAAATCTAGTATATGTATGTAATGTCAATTCACGGCGTTAGATATTTTTTAATAGACATTTCTATACGAGGAATGTAATTGTTGGGCCTGCGCGATTTGCATCAATAATCAAGCATGGTACTGTCTAGTCAAAGATTATTTTTAGCAATTGTTAATTTTTATTATAATATAGATGAAGTTAATTTTTTAAAAATGTGGATCAGCTTTGTGGCACGTATATAGTAAGGAATACCAAAACATGACCGATGGTGATTTTATATAACATTGTCAATATTGCTTTTTGTTTGCAGTTTACACATATTTAAATTAAGACCGAAAATCAAAATATTATTGTAAAAGTTGCAAATCCTGTATTTATAGGGAGCATTGTCGTTTCTTGTGTTATAATTGTGCAGTTCATGACAATATGTAATTATTCACTTTTTTTTCATTTCAATTCAACTGTAGTTCTTAAAATAAAGTTTATTTGCTTCTACTTCCTTCATTCCCTTTTAGAGTACCTAGTACCTATGGTGCTTATAATGCATAATACAATGAATGGGATCTCCCAACTCAGGTCAACAAATAATGCAAAATTTTTGTAGGCATATTTACTCCAGGCTTAACAATCATTCTCGGCAATTTAGCTCTGTAACTGAAAAATTAATGAGTTTTTACTTTATTTTAACTTCTATATAGAAAATTCTGTCATAACGGTTGACATTTGTAAACTGATAGGAATAATACATTAATATTATATTTAATTTTTTAAAACCTAAATCTAATAATCAATAATTGATAAATTTAGTTACTATTTGAGCTATTTTATCTTCAAATATTTTTATATTAATGTAATGTAGGTTCTGTTGAAATTTATATCATTGTTTAAATTTAAAAGTTATCATGAATTGTAATGTTTTCAATATTTATTTTATGTCATATATTTTCAAGATAAAATCTGATTTTGATGGATACATTACATACTTGAAACATTTTAAGCAAAGAAATCGTTATATTTCTAAGCATATTTATATTCTGGAATATTAGATATAATTATATCTTTGTATTATATAGAATTCATAATCCGTAAAGGTCTCAAAACTAACTGTCACTCACAGATTTAAGATAAACCAAGCAACAAGAAACCACGTCATCGATAATGTCACTTTAATCGTTAAATTTTAGGAAAACTTGACAAAGGATTATATCTTATTTACGGTAGTTAAATAAACGAAATATCAGATTAAATAAAATTTTGATTATAATAAGGAAATTTGTCCATAATAAAAGGAACGTTAACGTTTATTTAAAAAATTGTTAAAAATACGCGATGTGATTAAAATCGTATGTGCTAAAAACTAAATGTATAGTTTTAATTAATTCAGCAAAAGGTGGGAAATGGACCACCGAAAAAAAGTCAATTTCTTTGTACTTTACAAATGTTGGCTATGGATTGTTCCAAATAAAATGCTTCTATCTTATGTTAGCTGAAGCTGAAATCTTTCGACGCGGGAACCGTATTTCAAAAGGTGCATATCTTTTACCCCCAGCTCTTTTTAACAATATCGCCATCGCTATTTTTTTTAAATAACCACCTATATTTTTCTTAATTAATTCTGCAGGTGCTTGAAATGCTCTATATGCCAATTCCCGTTGTTCGTCTGGTCACGATACCTTTACGAGGTAACGTGGTTTTACAGTAGGGTGCTAATTAATATAATAGCCTAATCTTGACTAAGTTTAGGTGTACTGTAAATAAAGTGCTAGATGGCATTTATTTCCACCCTTAAAAATTTTTACAATGTACTTTAAAAGTGCAATGTTATCTTAAAGTAATTCGTGTAACTTACTTTATTTTTGAAAGTGATTTCATCTTTTAGATGAATACATGTAGTTAGGGAAGGTTTACAAGAATTCACAATAAATATTTTGTAGTTCACACAAAATGAATTTTATTATCAATAGAAAAGCATTTTTGCAATTATCAATCAACATGAAAATTAAGAACTAAAATTTATATTCTAAGCCCTAAGAGATAATTAAATAATTAAGGTTATTTCAAGTAATACAAATATAATAGTTTTGAAAATAAACCGCATTCACAGATAGATGAACGTTAGTCTAATTTATGGCAGGTCTTTACCCAACCTTAATAAAATATTCAATCCAAGTTGGGATAACGTTCATATACCTTTTTTATATAAACTTCTTGTTTACAAATACATTAACTATCCCAGTGAATGCTTTTATTTAAATTGTTTATCAATTTCAATGAAGCATAATCTAGTTCACTGTGTGTTAATCTATTTTTAGAACATTAAACAAAAGCTAACCTGGTTTAGAGTATCTTCTGCGTTGTTACCACTGCCGGCAGATAACATTGAGACCTTGACTTTGAAGTCGGCTCCTTCGTACACCATTTGATGTTTGAATTGTATATTCACTAGTTACAACCCAAATGCTGGCTCAAATTTTAATTAGATCTTGAGTGGGTTAGCCATCTTCGAAAGGGATTCTAATAATTCATCCTTAGGCGGTTCTTGCTTCATTTGGAACTGGCCATTTATTGAACTGTGAATGTTTCTTAACATACACTGGCTTGAAGATACGCTGCACATGCACTCACGCGACTTTTGGCACAAGACAAGCGAAAATGTCGGGCTTATATCGACATTGACGTTTCCCACCATTTTCTTGCCTACCAATGGTTTTTAAGGATTTTTTTTAAATGTGAACCAATCGTATTCTGCCTACATCCATTTAGTTAACTTTCACATAGCGCGAGTATTTGGCCCTTTCCTTGCGGTTAATTGCAGTTTTTTCGAAAACTACCCTCATAGACCTTTTAAATGGTTATGGCTCCTGTTCAATGTGTTTATTACTATATGGGTGGCTATACTCTGATTTACAATAGGTTTACTCTTTCAAGCTGCGTATTTATAGCAGTTTGGAAAGGTTCTTATAATAAATTTTTATATTACATGAACCCCGAAGTATATAAAATTATTTATTTAAAATCAAATTATAATTTATAAACTATTTAATTAATTTGGAACGGTTTCGGTAATTATTTTAAATTACATGTTCATAAAATGAATTGCCTATAATTATAGTATGGTTTTATGAACACCATGCGCATTTAATAGTTTACTCTCTGTTGATGCCACATTAAAATAGAAATATTAATTCACACCAACATGACTAAGAATAAATAAAATTGTACATATAAAAATAATGTAAATTAACTTGTAATAATAGCCCTTTAGGATAAATTGTTAAAAGGATAGAAATCGGTAGATTTTGTGAACAAATGTTAAAATCCAAGGTCGTGCATGGTCATCTCAATAGAACGCATATTTAAAATTTGCATGGAAACTTAACAACTCTACCGACAACATCCCTAAGTAAGTTTTAATACTAATTTCTCGTTAAGCGACACGATCTATGTAAATTAACGTGAAAACCGCATAGTGCATCTTACCGACAAAAAAATTTAAACTCATTGGTTTAAATTTAAAATGCAAGCCACCGTATTAGATAATCAAACTGTGAAAAAGTTATATAAACTGCAACCACCAAAAACATTCGTCGCTTTCCTGATTAGCTGGCATTGATGAAACGTCGTACAGTTACAGTGTAATCAGTCGAGTAACAAAGTTAATTGAGATCCGGTGACAAGTTCATCGCTAAGTTAATTTTAGAGAAGGAAAAAATTATTTAATTTGTTACATCTGTGAACACAGGGAACAATTAGACCACTCTAAACCCAAGAAATAATTTCCAAAGAATCAACCTGTGAAACAAATACAACAGGAGGAAGTCAATAAATCTGATACTACAATATATAGGTTAGTTTGCAAGTTATTAGAATAACTCAAATAGTTTAAAATACATGTATAATAATGATGTGCGTCATCTTATTAAAATTATAAAACATTCTTAGAAAAATCTAGATTGTTGCGATTTGTATACAGAACTGTTAAAGTAGTAACAAGGTGTTCCCTAACAATGTCTGAATATTTACTACCTGTTAGAATTCATTAAACATAAAAATCTAGGATTTTATTTCCAAAATTTTCAGTCTAATCATTTACAGAGTACGAGCCTCTATCGCCTTGAACGAATTTTGTGAAGCCTAACAGCGTTCTATTTTTCTAGGCGGAAGCTCTATTAAAAAAGATCGGTATTCCACACTCCTTCGATCAGGTTTACACCTGTTTAACTCTGAAAATAAGTGTTTATTAGGTACTTCTTAGCAAACCCTTCAATGATTTTATTAATTTTGCAACAGCTTGTGTAGAGCTATTAAAATTTTGTTATATTTCTAACAAAATATTTGATTGCACTTCTGTAATTTCTAGGTGATATGATTATACCATGTAACTTCTCTAACATTGCCTTTTTCTTGAAATTATGCTTCAATTTAGCCTACTGTAGGTCGCTTTATGAGATCATTATCGAAATAAGTAATAGTGTATCTAATGAGAGCGTAATAGTATTTACAGGGACAATCATGCATTTTTGGTTAGTTACAAATTACAAAAAAATCTGTTTGTACCTATCTTTCGTAAAAAAATGACAATTTAGTCGTAAATAATATATGTTTGAGGATTTCGAAGTTGTTTTTGCACATATATCGAAAAGGATACCTAATGTCGCAATAAGTTGTTGCGAAGCATATTAAGAAGTCTGAAGACGCCTGAAGACGCCTGTAAGAAGGTGAGTGAAGCGCTGAGAGGATACAAAAATAGTTGACTATTTGACATAATCTATAAAATGAAAGGACAAGTTGATCGTCAAGTTATTCCTGATTATTTTTACACCAGGAACAGGCAAAATTAAAAGAAAAAGGTCTAGATATATCATGTGAAACTATTCGGTGCCACTAATATTGAATTCCGCAGTACCATCGAAAAACTACTCATGTCACAAAAGAATATCGAAAAACGAACCGATTACATGGAATATAGACCGTAATTGGGATAGTATTGTCTTAGCAGATTAATCCTCTTTTTTCACTGCATGATCATCACTAGGCCTAATCATCACTAACAACTGGTTTTTTCAAAGAATAATTAATCGCCCAGTGATGGTGCATATTTGTGTTTGCTTCTTAAAACGAGAGTTTGGAACACAAAAGATAATAGAGATTTATAAAAGATCTCTTTTGGCATCAACTGACAATTAGTTTGGCAGAAGAAAAAGAAATTGGATGTTACAATACGATAATGCCCTAAATACAAAAGTCGATTCTGCACGCAATGTAACGTTAAAAACTGCATTAAAGCTTTGAATTAGCCATCGCAGTCACTAGATGCGAATCCATTACGGAATATTTGCGATGCATCAAGATGAAGCCTTGACGAAAACGTGTGTAAAATACTAAACAATTGTCGCATTGTATAAATTCGTAATAGGAACCCTCTAAATAGTTAATGAAAATAAAAAGTAGTATATTATTGATGGTTTCTGATTTTTCTCATAAACAGTAAAGCAATTTATAAAGTGTATATAGGTCAGTAAGCCGGTATCATTTTCATGTTATGGGTTCACTTGAATAATTCTATAACAACATGGTTATGTCTTACCTACACAATTAATATTACCATATTTCAATTTTTTCATTTGTGCATTATTTGGTATAGGTGCAATTAGCGTTCTTTAATAGTGAGCGATTAATTATACATTCAAAATTTTAAGAAGAAATTCATGTAGGTAGAATTTTGTTTTTGTTCTGTTCATTTAATAATATTAGTACCTAGCAAATTCGTTGTCGAGTTTTATTATTTCTAATTTATGGAATTTTTATGATGAACCGCTAATAATTATACGACAAATAACTCGAATTATAAGCTATGCCTGCTGAGTCATCCCCTTAGTAAATTTTAAGCAATCTGTATATTTGTTTGTCCACATGATATGGTTGATCAAACAAAATCCTTTGTGCATGTTTATTTTAAGGTTCCAACCCATTAGAGGCCTGTCGCAAAATTTATATGCTATTAGGAGAAGCAATTGGTACATAAATTTACTTCAGGCGACGAGAGCTTTGAGGGTGCATCCTAATTTAGAAAGTCACTTGTTTGAAGTGATTAGAATTTAAGGCATACCATCGAGACGAATTCGAAATTAATTTTTCGAGAACTTGTTACTACACTTAATGAAAATCAAGAAATCATAAGGTCATATCTGCATCAGCTAGAAAAGAAGTATAAGCAAATGGATACCATATAATATGACACAAGAGAATAAATTGCAGGAACTTACCATATTCGCTTCTCATCTCACTTAGTTAAAAACCAAACCATTTTGGATCACATCGTAATATGTGATGAAAAATGGATCAGGTACTCGAATTACGGACCTCATTATTGGTTATATTTAGATAACTCTTTGCCACAAATACCAAAGACGCAACTAACTCCAAAAAAAATGTTATTTAGTAGACTTCTGCGGGAATCATTCATTGAGTTTTTAAAGGTGGTAGAAACCATCACTATTGACATCTATTGCAGCCAACTAGGGCGAGTTCAGGAGAAAATACTGAAATATTAGCCGCATTGGCGAACAGGAAGAAATTTGTTTCTTCAAGACAACTTTCAACTTCATTTGACAAAGATAACTTATGATCAAGTAGAAGAACTTAGATGGAAGATTATGGTCTATCCACGACATTCCCCGCACCTTTAACCAACAGATTTACATTTGTTCGCCAATCTGGCGGTTCAATAATAATAGTCATTTACACAATATGGGTTTCAAGATTTTTTCTCGATAAAATGTTTGTAAAATTGGCATTACTAAGTTTTTAAACCGCTGAGAAAAGGTTAGAAAATACTAAGATTCATTTTTTGGTTAAATAAATTCACTTCAAACCAAATATATGATTTTTAAATATTTTACACAAAAAACAGCAAACACTTTTTGAAAACCTGATACAGTTCAAATTCATGTAGAGTACGGATTCAAATAAATTCAAATTAAATTAAGTTGAAACAAGAATTAAGAATTATTTTTAAACACATAATAGAACGTGTTTTTATTAAACTGAAAAGTCGAAAAATGAAATATAACTTATATTAATAAGTTTAGTTACAGAATACATGGTGTCCGGGATATATGGTACATTATTTAACACACGTGTAGACTGGCCCTTAGAGATCACGAATCGGTAAACATTAAACATTTTCATTCTACTAGGAAAAATGTTTTGCAAATTGTCGCGTGCATATCTATCATGTTTACAGCCTTGCATACGCTTTACTATGCCACCTAATTAAAAAAGAAATATACCACTTTCTTTTTTTACATACATATATCATATTATATTTACTATTCATGAACCATATCGAGTGTAAAATGGTGTCAGCCGTTTTAATAAAAATAATATTCGTCTTCTTTTAAACACCCTAAATTTGCTTTTTTCTTAAAAACTATTGCTTATTAATTGAAAATTGTTGTTGAATTAATTATATTAAACAATTGATTGCAGATATTAACAGTATGTAGATGTTTCTCAAAAACGATTTAACGCCGTTTTAAACTGGCTTAAAGCAATGTAAAAGTGAAAGTTATTTAAAATGTTCAATAATATAATTGTATACATGCTAAAATTAGTATCTAGTAAGTAAAAACCCTGTTTTATTTTAAAGATATTATAAACTTGCACAACTAACATACCACTGGAACTGTTAAAGAAGAAAATAAAGCTTTTTGTTTTAAAAGGTAAGTAGCGTATCACATTTTCCGGTATTTATCATATTCAGCTGAGACGTGCTCTGAACTCGTATGCATTTTGTCGAAACCGTTCGTTGGACTTCGATCACTGACTAAAGATGTATAGTCGACCAGCCATTTCTTGTTAAGCGCAATAGACCAAGTTAAAAAGCAGGGGCGGGTTGAAAACTTTAATTGCAAATATTTCGAAAACTATGCAATTTAGATAAAAAGTTTATAAGCGTTTTTTGTTGTGCATATTAATGTGTCTGCTGTTAAAATAAAATCCTTATAGCCTGGACACCCTGTATATACCGATAAAAGTAAACAATATTGATGCACCTTCTAAAATAAACTTTATTTACATTTAAGTTTTGTACTTATATAAAATATATATGGTAAAATATCTTTAATATGTACTAAGATTTAATAAATTATAAAAAACTTGTTTAAATAGTTTTTAAATCATTGTTATTATCAGAAAAATACACAACATTATTTAAAAGTTACATCTTATTGTTGTAGCTAATCATTTTTATATGACATTCTATAAATTTAGTTTAATACGATAACTGCCATCACATACGCCGGCGGTCGTACGTGCTTCCTGATTATAGTGCAATACGAAACACCATCACCAAATGTCCTTATTTACGACCTTGAAAAGAATGTACCTTATAAAACAAATTACTTTTATTACTTACAATATTTTCTCTGTAAATTTAATTTCAAAACCTGTAGGATCAGATAAATTCAAATTATATTTTGTGGTCGGAAATTAACACGTTCACGAAGGTTTTTTTTCTGTTAGCAAAATTTAAATTATACTATATGCATAATATATCATAGTGTCTTTTGAGAACGCTAAGAATTAGTCTATAACAAATAATTATTATATAATATGAATAATTTCGAAATTATTTAATATTAAAAATTATATATGGAACAACATTTTACGTTTTATAACAATATCACCCTTCTTTCCAAATTTGCTAAAGCATAGCTTAAAAGAAGTCTACTCTATAGTAACTCGCAAACGTCGCTCACCTCTAAAATTCGAATTCTAGATATTCAAATTGCATAATAGTAAAACTTATCAAATGTTCTGTAACTGGGTAGAACTACACAGAAGATAGTGCGAAGCTGGACTTTATGAGACAGTAATAGCAAGTGAATCTATTTATAAACCCGATTTGTTTTATATTCTCAAGTCCTTGGATTTATTTTGAATTTTATACTATAGTTTCACCCCACATTTAAGAGGTAACATTAATATGCAAGCGTCAAAAGCACGGTAGCACTTTTAAATTTAAATGGTTTGGAACGACTATATTACGCAAACGGGAGAAGATGATATTCATTCCACCAACAAAGAATATTACAGGAGCTCATTTACAAACTAAAAGTATTCATTATACAGGCTGTAAATAATTGATTAGATTTCAATAAGTAGAAAAAGTATAGACTGCGTTTCACTATAACTAGAAGTGATAGCCTATATTCCAAAATTTCCCGTTTTTCGCACCATCTAACGCAAAAGATTTACGTTAACAAGATATAATCCTAATTCAGGATTTCTTTAAAAGTAAATTTGAATAGCATTTAAAATTCGTACAACTATTAAATACCTGTCCATTATCGTTTAGATTAGATTCAAGAAATAGAGTTATTTGAGCATTTTATTTAATAACACTGCGTAATTTTATGTAAATTTTGTTCTTTTCACTGCGTTGATCTCTTTATACTAATATTCTTTTAACCTACCACTGAGCTTGAAATTAACTCATTTTAGACACAATAATTATTTCAGTACCATAGCTATCGAACGTTTACAACGTTAACTTACGATGTATACTAATTATTAGTTTACTACCTTTATAGTATAGAATAGAACAGAAAAGAAATGACAATTAAGGTAATTATTTTATTATTTATAATTCTCTCATATATAATAGTTTATTTCCAATTTACTCAAAATTGTAAATGGATAATAGATGTGTGTCTATTATTCTTTATGATTTTCTGTTTGACTCGTTTGTTACAAAACACCTAGTACCTATTACCTTATTTACTTTACAATAACTTACAGTTAAACAAGCAAGTTAGTAAACAAATCTGAAAACAAATATTTTCGTAGCGAAATAACTAAAAAAATAGTCAAATATCATTTCAAACAAAAGAATAATTTAAATTTCTAATTCGCGGAATTTTAAATGAACCCCTGTTAAAAATCCTAGTGTATTTAGTACATTAAAGTCTGCGTTAGTAATATTGTTAACGTGCGATCGTTTACATTTCCAATTAGGGTAGACTATGACGTTTTGATGGATACTTTAAACAAGGCTATGAAAGTAGATTTTTGAATGGTCATAGTCTACCCTAATTGAAAATTTAAACGATCGTACCTTGTATAGGTAGTTTCCTTCACACTATGATCGTAAAATTGCTTTACCATAACTAACTCGTTGGGGTGCAAGCTGTGCACTTTAATTTGGGCATTAAGGTGGCATTGCACTTTTGCGCTTGAATGTGACTAGGTACTCTACTTATTCTACTATAATGAACTGTCAAAGTCACGTGTTCCCTGTATAAATGTTAAATATATTATGAAGATGCCAATCATTGCAAAATTGTAAACGTATAATAATATTTTTAATACATACCGAATTGCAAAGTTTAAGTCAGTACAAAATTGGCTTAGCATCTATCTGAGATGAGCGTGTCATTCATAAGTAGCCCAAAGTACTGAAATGTTTACCTAACCGAGCGTTTTTTTACTTAACGTGATGTAATCACGCCATAAATATTTGCCAATGATTGTTGAAAGAGAATTTAAAGTATGCCAATAAAATTTTCAGGATAACCGGAATTGATGTGTTTGTATAGATGTTAAAGTTTTTGTGGTACTGCAATTGGTCACCTTACGTAGCTTTTGACAAAATCAGATTTGACTAAAAAAAGATGGCGCCACTAAATTTGACGTCAGCTAATTGAACGGAGGTCAGTCTGATAGCTTCATCTGAGATTATCTTAAAAGACAAAATAAATAAGGCAATAATACAACAATAACGAAGTCGTAAAATTGGAATTTATGTTTACAAGTTTGTAAAGTTAGAGAACGATTATCTGAAGCCACTTATTATAACTGTTTCTGTACAGTAGACTGACAGCTAACAGAAATTCTTATAGATTAGTGAGATAAGATCGATAACAAAAGTGACGCCAAATAAAATTGAGATCACAAAATATACGATGAAGGTCCTGTAAAAATAATGCTGTACATTTAGCAATAAAAGGTTACTAACTTACGCGAAGATGGTCGAGAAGAAAACGAACACAAAGATAATTAACAGCTAAAAGGGTACAAAATACTTACCCAATAATCGTATTACAATTATTTCTTGCCCGCGTACTACCTAAAATTATTAC
>JAHWXV010012104.1:0-15102 GCA_024586415.1 Phrixothrix hirtus | reverse complement strand
ATTAATTTTTGAAGTTCGACATTCTTAAAAATATCAATGAAAAACACATTTTTTAGAACATATTTTACATTTACCAGGGAATGCAACTTTGGAAAATTTTAAAATTCAGCATACTTATACAAAATTGTTATCAAAATAAATTTAGTTTGATCTAACACGGTTTATTAATTTCTGAAAGACAAGGTTTGAAAGTGAACCGCCAATGCTTATTATTTTAATAGTAAAGTACACACAGTTTGCACGGTGTCACCTATTTTTGGGACGCCATGTATAATACGAGGAAAGATTGATTATCCATTAAATTCGCGGAGATGCCCAGAAGGCTTTATTACAATCAGCAAGAAGGAGACTGATCATCTTAACTTTTGGAAAACGCCCTCAACATTTCAGTGCGTCCTGAAGGAGGGATTGTAACCTATTTGGCCACTTTCAGTTTGTAAAACATCCATAACGTTGGTAATAACTGTTTTATAGGGATACTTATAGGTTAATTGTTTAAGTGTACATGTAACAAGAAATATTGGCCCTAATGACCTCGATAACATGAAGAGTTAAAAATTAAAAACTTTAGTGTTTTATTTATGACAATAACTAACTCGTCTTGAATCTATACGTGATTGACTAATTTGTCCCAGCAGAGTTTACTTAAAGAGGGGGTGGACATCGGTGGAATTTAAACAATGGATATATCACTTACTTGGTGCTTTGGAGATCTTCAACTTCCCGAAGTAATCGAGAATAAGAACCGTGCTGCCTAGGATATTTTACTTATCGTACGCCACGTACAGCCTTGTCGGACTTTAACCCCTTGGATGACGAATCGACAGGTAATTGAAGTTTACCCCTTCTACAATTCGCTCTGGGCGGAAGCAGACCAAATTTCTACCAATTTAATCCCCTTTTACATTATTCGGGTAACTCTTAAATTGTTTGCTTTAAATATCGCCTTGGCACGCACTGTGGAAGAGCAACTTAACTTTGCAAATCTCAGATCTCTACTACCTGGTAATCGAAGCTTTCCCCTTGAAATTTCAGGGGGAAAAGACTAGATGGGTTAACGTTTATTTTTAGACTTACAAGCCTTCTCACGGGAATTGCTGTAGTAATATTTTTAAGAAAAATGCTCCAATATTTTACAAAGTGTTACCTGGGATTTTCGAATTTTAATAATTGTTGTTAAAATGGAATTGCGTAATTTACAAAATTATTATTATAATTGTGGCATAAAATGATACTGGTAATTCACCAATTAGATTGTACTATTACAACACGCATGTATGTACCGGGTGTTTCCAAATAATGGCAAATGTTGCAAGAATTTCAGACCCGCTTACAAATCTTATTAGAATGCCATTTATAAAGTATGTTTTGATAGAATTTACTATAAATCAAACATAGCAAAATGCCAAATAACAGAAACCTAGTATATGCGTTACCAAAGTTAGAACTGGCATTGCTTGTAAAGCCATGTATGTGGTCAATATAGATAGCATTCCATGATTCTTTATTAAATAATTTTACACATATGTGTATATTAAAACTTAAAGAATTTGTGTTTAGATACCAGGGTGGCTCTGTTTGCCTGACGAGCCCAAATAGGGCGAAACCAACCTCGGAATGCCTCTGGTAATCCAAATATAAATCCTTGCCAATATTAATTGGTCAGGTTTTATCACTCTTAAATCTATATCAGTTTATCTTATATTAATGTTTATGTTGTTTAAATGTGTTATTTTTAAAAAATTTATAAGGGTAGTATTTACCTTAAAGAAATGGGGCCACGCTCCACAAAAATAATGTAGAACAAATTCTTATTCTTTAACGTTTTATCTATTCTTTGAGCTTCCGTAATTCAAACATTAAATGGGTATAACTTGTTCAAATCGGGAAGCACCAATTATTCATCTACCCACAGATTTCGAAAGTATTTTCACCACTTAAAGGCCAAACTATAGGTTATTATTAGTGTACGGAGAATATTGTCGTAATCCTTTATTTCATTAAAAATCTATTATTTATACGATGCATTTATTATTTCCTCATTTCTTAAAACTAATGGTTGTTTAGAAAGGTGAAAAATAAAGTTGATAAGAGCGCGTAGTTGATATTTCTAATTTTGGCACAGAAAGAGTGCGGCTATAGCTTTTTTCTAATATAATAACAGCCTTTTCCTATTATATTTTTATATCCAGATGAGAACTTTTATTATACTAATTTTACGCCTACCCAATTTTTGTGGTTTAAGCATCAACCAATTTATTTTATTACTTATATATCAATAAACTGCGGTTGCATATTGACCTTACATAAGGTTTATTAAGCAAAACAGCTACTTGATGATTTACTAGGTATCGATCTAATTTTATTTTGTACACAAGCTAGTAAACAATTTTGATAACTTTTTCATTAAAATTACCCATTCCTATTGGATGCATGTTTAAAATACATCATTTCAAACAACATCAATTTTAAATTTTAGACCGTGAGGCTAACTACAAAACATCTATCTTAAATTGTGTAAAAATTTGAACAGAAATTTGGAAAGCAACCGTAAATGTTCGATAACATAATTTTTTTAAGGTATCGCACAAAAGACTTAGGTAAACTGTAACGATCAGTTCTCTGAAACCCCGTATATAAATTTTGAGTCCTGTTTAAATATATAGATTTCATTTCACCATCGTGGTCATTAACAATTTTCCGATTTTAATTTAACTTATATGGTTTGTTAATTAGACATCTAAGTAAAGAATGATTTATTATAAACAAGTTACCCCGATAAAATCATTTTCAATTGTGTGAACCTCTCTATAATTATGAGAATATTTTAAGAAGATACTAACTTAGTGGCTTCAACGACTGCGTAATTAATTCTAATTTTTAAAAAATATTTTTAAATACAATTCAAGGAGTGGACGAATTATTAAGAGCTTGCTAGTGAATTTAGCAATTTTGAAACTAAATATTTTATTCGCGATTATATACCGTAACATAGTCACTTTTACTTGTAAAATTGTATAAATAAAAATTCTTCCTTTTTTTAATTGAACTTTAAAATCTTATTGCAATGAAATAGGGTGTCTACGATATAAAAAGCATTATTTAACACATGTGTATCCAAGCCCTTTGTGAATATAAATCTGTTGGAATTTTTAATCTAACATAAAAAAAAGGTTTCGTAAATTTGCGCGTAAAAATCTATCATGGATACATACCTGTAATATTCTTTATCATGAAACGTACTTAAAAACGTAAATGTGGCTGTTTTTGTTGACATAGTATCATGTTACCTTTACTATTAGAGTACTTTTTCGAGTCAATAAATAAAATAATAAAACCAGTCGAAAGTATTTCTTTAAATCATTTGTTTGCTTGTATGTAATAAAAAACTATTGCTTAGTAATTATAATTATTTACGCCTTAATTATTATGAATTTATTTGATAAATATCTTAAATTGCCATAAGTTTTATTTACATTAATTTCTATGAACATAGGTTTTACTTAATGTAAACTACACAAAATTTTAATAAAATTCATTTATCGTTTAGATTTTAACTATTTTCACAAAATTTCAATTATACACAAAACAAGCGAGTGCAAATATTAATTATATGAAAATATTTAGCAAAAAAATTTAACATCGTGTTAAAGGCGCTTTACAAAAGTGAAAAATATTTCAAAATATGTGTCTGCATTTAATAATACAATTGTCTAAATATTAAAAATGATATCTATTAAGCAAAAACCTTGTTTTCATTTTAAACATTTTATAAACTTGCACAATTAACACATAGTAGAACTTTTAAGGACGAAAATAAAACGTTTTATTTTAAACGGTAATTAGTGGGTATTCTTAATAACATCTGGGAACATTCACTAATGAAATCGTATGCGTCATACCGTCATATCAAAGCCGTTTGTTTGGATTCGGCACTGGTGAAAAATGTAAAGTTGACCAGCCATTTATTGTTCAATACAGCAGACCAAATTAAAAAGCAGGGGCGAGTTGAAAACTTTAATTGCAAATATTTCGAAAACTATGCAATTTAGGCACATAGTTTATAAGCGTTTTTTGTCACGCATATTAATGCGTATCTGCTGTTAAAGTAATGTACTTTATATAGCGAACACCCTGTATACTTCATTTTAAATAATCTAAATGTTGTATTCTTAAATATGATGGTCTTAGCTTACCATATAACTTCTATTAGATCAATTACATCCTAGACAGTTTCTATGCGCATTATTCTAACGCGATCTGATTTATTTTAATTATTAAATGTTTCTCGAACTCCGCGAATTCTTAAATTTTTTTACAAGGTCTTTTTAACTTAAATATTAATAACATTAAAACGCTCGAAACTGTATCAGTTTTTATAATCGAGATTTTTGTGTTATATGCGGGTACTTTTACACTGTTCCTCGTAAGATTAGCAAAATTAGCCAATGCTAAGTTAAAAATACAAAATTATAACACAAGTTATTGAATATAAAAACAATTTATTCCATAAGATTACTGAAGACATGAATATACTGAGTGGTTTAAAATAAGCATATGATGTTTTAGAATTAACTATGGGCAACTAAAGAGCGTCACATTTTTTCATTTGATTTTATTTCTAGCTTCTATTTTAAGATATTAAACGGTATTGCCCGTTATTTTTCAGTTAGAACAATTAATAAAAGCTAATAATTGAGGAAGCTTTTAAGTTTAAGCCGATGATTGTTCATGCTGCAACCACTTGGAAATATATTCTTAAAAAGAACTGTCGCAGATCTAATTAATTTCACTTATGTAGGACTATTTCTTGTCTTTCTCCTAAAGACATGGCAATCTATTTTCATATAAAAGTAATAAATACGACAAAACAAAATAGAATCTGTACAGATTGGAAGGTAGGAACCCATTAAATAAGTTGATTAATTTAGCTCTTAAGACAACACATGTTTTAGTAGTGGATTACAGTCACGTATGCAATTTTGTCAATGTCAGAACATAATAGAAATAACAGCTTCAGCAATTTATAGTTGCTACGCCACTAAGATCGGTTTTTACATTTCAGTAGAGAAACTATTAAAGTTAAAGGGGTGGCTGGAGGGTATCTTTGTAATTAGTGCCTCGTTCCCTTTCTAAGGATCTCAAAATCAATTTTAGTAAGTACAGTAGATTCATAATAAGCCCCATTTGTTGAGTTTAATTTTTATCTAACATAAATTATTCCAGGATAAACATTTGCCTATTGATAGAAGCTACGTTTAAGTTGAAGATGTATCCGCTTGGCTGGCTGTATTCCAGTGATAAGTCAGTTCTTGTGCAAAGAAGCGTTTATATCTGAAAAGCATTTTTCTGCTCCAAATTCCTTTGGTATTTAGACAGCGCAGTTCAGAAAAACATTCGATTTTTTATAAATGGATGGTTTTAGAATGGGGTATGCAACGAACTAATCTAAGCTACATTTTTATTTAAAGACTATGAATACACAGCAAGAAGTAAAGAAGAATAATGAAAAGTTTTTCTTTCAGATTCAGCTCATTCGTCTCAGTTAGTAGCCGCATTTGTTATATGGAAATTTATATAAGACTGTCACATTTTCTTGAATTATATGCATAACTGAACATAAATGTGATATGTAATAAGTTTTAGAATATCATGTGGGTTATTTTACATTCAGGTTTACTTTTAACCATAATTTACATCCTAATTAACTGAAAAATCATAATTACCTACAATCCTGTCTAATTTTTAATGGAATTAAAATGTCACTATAAACAGAAATTGAAACTGCATCGGAATAATTATTCAAGAAAAACCATCCCGTATAGTACCCACAAATGAACTCAACTCAAAAGTAAATAAAAAATGAATCACAATACGAGTTAATATAGAAAATAGCCAAAAGCGACTGGAGAACGTTAAATTATAGGGTAAATAAAACTAAAAGGGAGGATTCTGATAAATAGAACAACCAATGTGACACAAGTAATCTGTTTAAACGAAATATGACGAATAACCGCAAAGGTCTCTTTATGAAGAGTTATTGTTAGAAATCTTTCTTTGTCTACGAAAACGTTTAACTTATTGATTACAGAAAATATTGGAAACACGTTTGCAATCGTTGATTTCTAATGCTCACTGATAAAACTTAAAAGCTGAGGCGAACATACCCTAATTTTAAAATAGAGAATAACAAAAACTATTAATATTATTACTTTTAATTAATTAAAGTACTAATTAATCAATCAACCCAAAGCATTTTAACGTCAGAAATTCTAAATGGATCTAAAATGTATAAATTACCTAAATACAATGGTCAATTTATAAAGTAAATACTTACTACACAGTGTTCTAATGTTTTACCTATTTTATAATTTCGCCCATTTCGTATTTTGTTTTGGACTTAGAAAAAGTACTGCATGAATTGATTTAATTAAGTATTATGCAGGTAGAAATTTACCTGCCCTTCAATGAAGGTTGCAATGACCTCATGATTTATTTGCTTGCAACAATGGCATCCTTTGTACCCGTTATACTCTCTGATTATTGTGGAAAAAACCAGAAATTAGACTAAACCATATAAACGAAAAACAATTTATTTCAATACAATAAAATTATCTTTAAAAATATGCATATAAATTACAAAATGAATAAAGTTACTTTCCAATCTTTGTCAGGTTTTCTTGGCGTCCCGAGCCAATATTTAAATTTACCTCTGTACGTTTACGGTACAATTCGTCGTTGTTAGGACTACGAGGACAGATAGACTATGTCGGAACAAAAAAACGAGGGTGAAAAAATTAAGAAAATAAAATGACAGATGTAAGCGATTCCACACTTGTGGATTACGAATGTGAATAATTTGTAATTAGTCGTCGTGATACTACCGCGATGTGGCATTAAAACATCCATAGATCGTACGTTATAGAAATCGGTCGTGTATTCGTGACTTTTCAAGTTTTCGGGGTGAGTGCGAGTAAGTGTGGAGGAATCCTGGTCCCTGAGAAGCCAAGTAGTGAGTTTCTGGGGAACTAAATGCCTTTTTCCACCTAGTTAGCCACTTCATAGGATGTGTAAGTCCACCTGCGAAAGCAAGAACGTATAAGATTCACGGCCGAAGATTATGTGCGTTTGGGCAAGCGATTAGCCCTGTGACGCGTCGACCAAAACAAAGGTACTTATTGTTACATTATTTGCTTCAATATTGGTTGCCTGTAAGGGCGTATTAGGTATGTTAACGTGTATCGGCGGAATCCGGTGTAATTTTAATAGTCCCGGCTGCCGAATATTGTAGAGCCCAACTTAAACCATTCCCGTTTTGAGGGGAGCTTGCCAGAACATTATTCCTGTCCGAACTATTGATGCATACCTTTATTTACTGTGAATATAATATTTAGAGAATAAGTTCGTTTTATAGTAGATTGGTTAGTCTTGCCCGTAACTCTTGAATTAGGCCGCATTCAAGAGCCGGAGAAGTTTGCCTGTAACACTGTTTTCTTTTCTCCCATTTCTTTAGGTATAAATAAATAGCTATTCCCCGATTGGACTTTCATCTTATACTTAGAATAAGTTAGGTGTGATTATTTTGTATTTCCGGAAATATGTATTTTTCAAGGTACCCCCTCCCCCTCTCTAGCCACGGTATTAATTCATATTGATATTTGAGGCCTAGATAAGAGGCAAGTCAGGAACAACGCATTTATAGGCCGCGAAAACGTTTTTCCCTGTTTCGAAAGACTGTTCAATTCATTATACGGCCAATAAGGAGCAGTGTCCTCCCCCAAAACTTCAAACCTTTTTTGTACGTAATTTCAGATTTTTAGAGCGTGAACGTGCTGGTGAGATCTGTCACGGAGCCCCCACCTCCTAGAAGCTTGCGGGACACCAGCATCGTCGTCGGGCGTAACGCCAGTATGACATCTTATTACAATTAACAACTAAGCGATTCCGGCCGCGTTTCATTTATAAGCAACGTGAAACTTATAACAGGCTCGATTGCAAATAAAGCATGTAACAGATTGGACGATTATTCAATCAAGCTACAGTAGAGCGAGATATAGTTCATCGATTCTTTCGAGACTGAACACCGCATAAGTGCTCAAATTTGGGAATTGTGGGCGCCAGTTTCTCTAGTCTAATACTGCAGAACAGGGTTATTTTACGATGTTTGAGCGGAGGCAAATACTCTCTTGGTGATGCACATGCGGTAAATAATCTAGGCTGAAAGAAATATGATTAAACGTCGGAGGTTAATTGTTGTGACACCTCTTGTATATAAGGAAGTTTAAATTGGCGCATATTACTTTATTAATAATAGTCCCAGATTTGTCAAGAATGGGAATAGAGAAATGTTTCACTCTGTATATAATAACTTATGAAATAATTAATGGTTTTGCGGAACGTTTAGATTATTAAATCAACGCTTTGTTGGTATACTCGATTCAAACTTAACGATGACAAACGAGCGCTTCAAGTTAGCCGCTCGGTATAAAAGTAATATTCAAATAACTTGAATGACAAATTGAATAGCTTAAATTTTGATGCTACAAATCTGACTGTTATTAATTTTGTTAAAACTATTACTTTGAGCACTATTACAGCACACGCACTATTGTCGATTATTTTTAAAATTTATCACATTTAATTCGGACGAAACAAAAAAATGCACTAGATACATTTATAAAACAACGGAATATGGGTCCACAAATAACATGTTACAAGCATATCAATTTAACTATTAAATCAATCTTAAACTAGCCTAAAATTAATTCGAAATTATAAAACATTGCTTGACAGAGGAGTTCCGTAAAATTATTTTGCAAAACTATTTACAATTTTACTCGGGTAAATTATTCTTAATCGCAAGTACTTGGATTTACTAACGAAACGCGTTTGCGAATAACATAAAAACGGAACATTAATCGGGGTTCGTAACCGCTTTGAACGAAAAGAATTTGTAATAAGCATTGATACAATAAAATACAGATAGTTAGTAATTCAAAACGATACAATTAAAGAAACATAAAAATTACAAGTTATGTTACATTGAGATTTAATCAAATTTTGTTCAATTTTATTTCATACTAAAGCAGATCAACTCGTCAGTTTTTAATTTATGACTGCGCTAATTTCTGTGGAGACTAACCAAAATAAGATGAGAAAGTGCTGACGTAGATGGTGATAATTGAATTGTCAATTTACTTACGGGATTTCCGGACGGTTCATACTGTTTTGTTGTCAAAATTCAGGTCCATTGAGGATTAAATGGAAACACATCAATTGCATTAAACTTTGTCGTTCGTCTATCCCGAATACATTGAATTTCCAACCCTGCTAAATATTCCCGGAGGTGAGATGACTGTATCTTGTGGACAAGTGCAATTATTAATTTGCTAAAAGGAAGAAGCACTTCACCCGCTAAATAAGCAATTAATTTTTACATTCTATTCTTTGGTACTTTTTGTAAAAGTGCGCCTTAAGATACAGAAACGCATGAATTGTATTATTCAAACGTAACTACTCAATTAATTCTTTCTTATTTTTATTTCAGTATCAATCCGAAACTTGCCGTTACGACGTCAGAAAATTTCAAACGACACTGGCAGACGTGAAGTTACGGTGATTTACTGAAACAGGAAGTCAGTTGTCCAATCGCACTTTTAATTTACTGGACCAGTCTATTTTTTGATGATTTTTTCCTAACTGTTCTAATTACGAACTCCAAGGTTAAATATTAAAAATAGGGTACAGAAATATTTTATTTATGAAACCTTTGAAAATAAAGGGACACATAAGTTATTTATTTTCCTTTATAATATCAATCATTTACAAAAGAGAACCTTTCCTAACTCAAATATATCTTTAACAAAGTTTAGCTCAACTTTATAAATGAATTTAAAATTTAAACGAGAAGTTTATATGCTTTAAATTATAAATTGAAAATGACTGAATTATACGCCCTGAATAATATAATAGACTTATTTTAACAGGTCTATTTATACATGGCGATTAGAAAGCAATAGGAAAAACATACGCTACATACACGGTGGTGTGAAATAAATGGCAAACGACAAGAGTTGGCAAACCCTAATTTATTTTAACCTATTATCCATCTCAAGCTAAAGATATTAATTTTGGGGTATTAACCGCCCTGAATAATACAATAAACTTATTTTCACAGGTCTGTACATGGTGATGCGAAAACAATAGGTAAAACATACGTTACATACACGGTGGTGCGAAATAAACGGCAAACGACAAGAGCTGACAAACGCTAATTTACTTTAATCTATTACCCTCTCAAGCTAAAGATATTAATTTTGGGATATTAACCGCAATTTTCTTGTTGTAATAATTAACTGTTAACCTTTATTGACGCGTTTCAGATTGTTTATATTGGAATGTTGATAACAATTGACCAGTTATTAATTGATTAGAATCTGGGATTGTTTTCTCTTCACTAACTTGTTTATTTAATAGAAAATATATCGTGTAAAATTATTTTTCTGCACGGTACGGTTGAAAGTAGAATTCTCTTGTTCGTCACGGCAGGCACTTAGCTTTTGATTTAGCGAGAAACTTGTCATTGAAAGCTCTTCGCACAACTAATATTTTAACCGTGCACTCAGCAAGATACAAGAGAAGGCGTTGAATGTAGAGGTGTTGGTTCCTTTATAGTCTTCTTGCATTACCATGATAACTTTTTCCATCTTTGTTTAACCAATCACATTTATCTATTTTGAACTATGTCCGTCGCACTTTAGTTAAAATTTAGAGCTTGAGTTAAACGCGACATTCTAAATATTCTTAGGATTGTCTCTGGTTGTTTTTCTTGAATTTAGCGTACTCTGGCTTAAAATTGCATTTTCACCTTTTGTGTGTACAGCATAAATTCTTTTTACTTATAAAATAAATGAGTAATTTCTAATAATTGGGTAACATAATATTTGTTATCATTCGTGATCACCATTTCACACTTTCTAGTTATTAAGAAGTGGTTTATTTTGCAAATATGCCAAATAAAAATTCAAAGTTGAACTACTTTTCATTAAAGTATTTAAGAATTACGGATGAAATTTACCTTGAAGACATCCTATTGTCGTGACACTTACCAAAAAAGCTCTTTCGGTTCTACGGGATGCTATGGATTACTTGAGGCAATCTAGTGGGAAATATTCGCATTCTAAAATTCCAAACTAATTCGTTAGGACTGGCAAATTCAAAAAATTCACTTTACAATTGAACACCATTTTCATAATATGCACATCTCGACTCTAGCGTTTGGCGTAATTCTTACTTGAAAATATTGCATATTTTGTAAAATAAATTTTTAGAGATTGTATGACCACCTGAAGTCAGATATCCAAGTCAACTAGCTGACTTAAAGCTTTAACGGGAGGCTGAGTTGTTAAAATCGTTGAAGAATCTGCAAGGAAATCATGATGTAATCGAAGGGGGAATTTTTGCAACGGAAGAATAAATTACATTTTATAACGCCCCATAAATCTAAAATATTTATGAAGACACATTACTAAGAAACATTTCAAAACATTTAGCAATTGATATTTAAAAATAGCAAATGTAGTAAGGCTGAATAAATGTTTCTTTGAAACTTATACCAAAATTAATTCCAAATATGTAGAAAGTATCCGTGTTTAGTTATAAAACTGAACGAAATGCCCGTATTAAATAAAATTTAGATGTAAATTAAAAGATATTGATATATAAATTCTAGATGCAGGGTATTTCCTAAATATTTTTAATCAAATTTTTTAAATCACTTACGAGATATAATAACATTACGGTGTAAGTATTCAACTATATTTTATATTACTTAGTTTCGTCTATTACTTTTAAAGGTAATATATTAATTAAATATACCAAGGAAATATTGTGCGATAAAATCTATATAATTATCGTTCAGTAACGTCCCATGAATCGATTATTTTATTAAACGCGTTTTACGTACAACCATGACAAAGTCTTCTTTAAGGAGTTAATTACTTATTAACTAGGGCCTTGCTAATGACGAGGTGATTACAAAGTTATCGAAATTACAAGCGCCAAGCATCTAACAATACTGAATCTCAATGCTACTTATATAATATTTATACCAGTATGGTAGCATTGATAAGCACTCGCCACTTGTGACGAGTAAATTTAATCCGTAAAGATACTAAAATGCTCTTTTGTTAAATATTAAATAATTTGCAACAATTTTAATTAAAAATAAATTCCTACAACCAATAATTTTATAGCATTCACTTTTAAAAGTAAAACTAGGACATAAAATAAAACAGTAAATATGTACATACTGTAATGGCAGAAAAAGTGTATAGCATGATGCGTTGACAAAAAGCAAGGGCTGGTTCAAATAACAAAATTTAAAAGAATTTCGTGGGTTATAGAACGGTTGAGTTGTTTCAATCGGCGTAGTAAGTTACTTAAAACATTGCAAGGTGGTAACATTGTCAATTAAACAAGTAATTTAGCTGTCGCTTAAAGTTTCTTAAGCGTCCCTCCTAGCTCATCAATGAAAACTGAAAAGCTGAAAAGGTTAAGGTAATGGTTATATAAAATTGTAGCGAATGTCGAAATAAACGATAATAATTTAAATATTGTTCGGAAAAGCAATTATTAAGATCAATTTAAAATAAACTTTTTAGACAGAACTTGCAAAGTAAAATAATGGCTGACAGTTTATTTATAAACGAGTATAGCCTACAGATAAAAAATTAAATACCATGTGTTTTACAATAATATTAAATCGCACATTACTAGTGCTAAAAGGATTAAAAAAACCCTTAATAACATTTTTTTGATTGAATGGCGTGAAAATTTTATATAATGTTTTCGGTAAAGTACAAAAGAATTTGTTATAGTTTTAACTGAAGAACTTTGTACGAAAGTCACTTTTGAGGGTGTGATTTCTTACGATAAGTTGTCTGCATGTGCAGAATCTAATAACCGATAAACGTGACAATTGCTGCATTTATCTTTAAACTTAAAACAAGTTTTTTATTAAAGATCAAAACATTATACGAAGTAGATTATTCATGTTTTTTGTAATTTTTGATAAATTATTATAAATTTAATTAGAAATTCATGATTATTTAGCGTTTTTTTTTAACAAACAATGGGTTGAATAGTCAGCTTATAAAAATTATTGTTTGTTTAATGTTGTTTACTATTTAATTAACGCAATAATATGATTAACAAAAAATAATATCACAAACGCAATAAAATAATAATTAGTTTAACTGATAATTACTTCGTTAACTTTACAAGATCTACGGAAATAACCCACATGACAACAGAATAATTTTAAAGTCTGGACTTGCACAGCATCGTTTAATTCCGTGATCGAAACAAAAATCGTAAATTAGTCAATTGCATTAATTTAAATAACATGGGATCATTTTTATTATTTAACAAATATAGTGTCAGGTTTTCTTTGCGTCCCGCGCCACAATTTAAATTTGCCGCCGTACGTTCCCCGTAATGGCGTAGTTGTTAGGACGACAAAAAATAAATAAGTTTTTTTGTCGGTCAAACACCAGAGACGAACTTTTCTACTCTTCGTGGCGATTGAAAATTAATTAATAAAATAAATTGACAGATATAAGCGACTTTCACTCTTGTGGATTTCGATGGCGTATAATTTGTATTGACTCGTCGCGAGATCATCGCGACGTGGCAGTAAAACACGCGTAGGTCGTACGCGATAGAATTGGTCGTGAGTGAGTGATTTTCTTTCTTCTGAAGTATCCGGGTGAGTGTAAGGTTTCCGTAGGTGTAAGTGTGGCGGAAAACCAGGCCTGAGAAATTGAATAGTGGATTTCTGGAGACTTACCTGCCTTTTTCCACCCCATTTGCAGCTTCATTGAACCAGTGAGTCCCTGTCAGTGTAGGAATGTGAAAGAGTCATGACTGACGATTTTGATGTTGTGGGCAAGCAAGAAGCCCTATGAGGCGACTACCAAGACCAAGGACCCTATTATTCCATTTTTCGCTTCCATATTGGTTTTCCGCAAGGGCGTATGTGAAATGTCAATATGTATCGGCAAGAATCCGGTTTAATTTATAGTCCTGGCTGCCGACTATTGTAGAGCACAGCTTCAACCTTTCCCGATTTGAGGGGATCCTGTCAGTACATAATTCCTGTCCGAACTCTGGACGCATATCTGTATTTACTGTGATTAGTAGATTTAAACAATAATTTTAGATTATAGTAGAGTGATTAGTTTTTTCGGCACCTCTTGAATTAGACCACATTCAAGAGCAGGAGAAGTTTACTTGCAATTCTGTGTCATATGTTGTCGTTGTGTATGCTAAATATACCATTTCCTTAGACACAGATAAATAGTTATTTCCAAATATACTTTCATTTTAAACTTAGAATAAGTTAACTGTGTTAGTCAAGGTACCCCCCTCTAGCCTCGGTCGTAATTCATACTAATATTTGGGGCCCAGGTAAGAGGCACATCCTGGACAATGCAGTTATAGGTCACGGAATCGTTTTTCTCTGTTCCGAAAGACAGTTCGATTCAGAATACGGCTAGCGAGGAGAAGTGGCGCCCCCCTAATCTTCAAACTTTTTTTCGTATTTCCAGAGTTTCCCTTAGCGCGTGGACGTGCTGGCGACAATCGGTCGCAGACCCCTGTCACGGTCTCACCTTTATCTTTGAACTATTTTACATTAATTTTAGTAAGTACATTTAGTATGTAGATATTTAAAAATTCGTTTTGAATGTTTCTGTGAGTATACGTTAGCAAATAATTATTTTTCTTATATTAATATTCCAGGAAGGAAGGTCGAGGTCAATTAATAAACCTAATTCCGGAATTTACTAAATTTAGTTTGTTAACCCGATAGGTGTTGCCATCTGGTGACAGGATTTGAGAATGCAAAATTGTTTTTGAAATTTCGTGCTGTTTAAAAATACATTCTCTTATCGAACACTTGTGCTTCAACTTTTTTTAAAATGCTAACGTGCAAGGTGTCAAATTATTTTTCGTTGCCGAGATGTAGAATCAAGCGTTGTTAATTTGATTACAACGGCAAGAGCTACTTCGTTTCTTATTATCAAGTGAATTAATTCGTTT